>JAWPHD010003990.1:0-200487 GCA_037043455.1 Cyrtodaria siliqua
CACGGAGTTCGACATTCGCAGCACGGAGTTCAACATTCGAACCCAACACGGAGTTCGACATTCGCAGCACGGAGTTCAACATTCGAACCCATCACGGAGTTCGACATTCGCAGCACGGAGTTCAACATTCGAACCCAACACGGAGTTCGACATTCGCAGCACGGAGTTCAACATTCGAACCCAACACGGAGTTCGACATTCGCAGCACGGAGTTCAACATTCGAACCCATCACGGAGTTCGACATTCGCAGCACGGAGTTCAACATTCGAACCCAACACGGAGTTCGACATTCGCAGCACGGAGTTCAACATTCGAAACCAACACGGAGTTCGACATTCGCAGCACGGAGTTCAACATTCGAACCCAACACGGAGTTCGACATTCGCAGCACGGAGTTCAACATTCGAACCCAACACGGAGTTCGACATTCGCAGCACGGAGTTCTCAACATTCGAACCCAGCACGGAGTTCGACATTGCCAGCTCGGAGTTCGGCATTTCAGAAAATTTAAATTTTGAATTTCAAAATTCAAAATTTAAATTTCAAAACTACAAAATTTAAATTTCAAAATTTCAAAATTCAAAATTTAAATTCCAAAATTTCAAATTTTCAAAAATTTCAAAATTCAAAATTCAAAATTTCAAAAATTTCAAAATTTAACATTCAAAATTTCAAAAATTTCAAAAATTTCAAAATTCAAAATTTCAAAAATTCCAAAATTTCAAAATTCAAAACTCAAAATTTCAAAATTTCAAAAATTTCAAAATTTAAAATTCAAAAATTTCAAAATTCAAAATTCAAAATTTCAAAAATTTCAAAATTCAAAATTTCAAAAATTTCAAAAATTTCAAAAATTTCAAAATTCAAAATTCAAAATTTCAAAAAATTCAAAATTCAAAATTTCAAAAATTCCAAAATTTCAAAATTCAAAACTCAAAATTTCAAAATTTCAAAAATTTCAAAAATTTCAAAATTCAAAATTTCAAAATTTCAAAATTCGAAGTTTCAAAATTCAAAATCCAAAATTTCAAAATTTCAAAATTCAAAAGTCAAAATTTCAAAATTTCAAAATTTCACAAATTCCAAAATTTAAAAATTTCAAAATTTAAATTTCAAAATTTCAAAATTCAAAGTTTCAAAATTCAAAATCAAAAATTTCAAAATTCAAAATTTCAAAAATTTCAAAAGTCAATTCAAAATTTCAAATCCAACTCGGAGTTCGACATTCGCAGCTCGGAGTTCAACATTCGAACCCAACACGGAGTTCGACATTCGCAGCTCGGAGTTCAACATTCAAATCCAACTCGGAGTTCGACATTCGCAGCTCGGAGTTCAACATTCGAACCCAACTCGGAGTTCGACATTCGCAGCTCGGAGTTCAACATTCGAACTAACTCGGAGTTCGACATTCGCAGCTCGGAGTTCAACATTCGAACCCATCACGGAGTTCGACATTCGCAGCTCGGAGTTCAACATTCGAACTAACTCGGAGTTCGACATTCGCAGCTCGGAGTTCAACATTCGAACCCATCACGGAGTTCGACATTGCCAGCTCGGAGTTCAACATTCAAATCCAACTCGGAGTTCGACATTCGCAGCTCGGAGTTCAACATTCGAACCCAACACGGAGTTCGACATTGCCAGCTCGGAGTTCAACATTCAAATCCAACTCGGAGTTCGACATTCGCAGCTCGGAGTTCAACATTCGAACCCAACTCGAACTGCATTATAACATGACTTGAACCCCTGCATAGAGATTTGATAAACGGTTTGTAGTGTAATGTTGCCGTTATATGGCGGATTAGTTTCTTTAATCCTTGTCAGACGATATTGGTCTCAATAATAAAACACTATATACATTTCATTTGTTCTATACGGCCACAGGTAAGTACAGAACTCATCGGCATGTACATTAATTAGATTAATAAAAATTAAAACCATAACACTGTAGCAATATAATCAGTTCCTAAGCACCCGATAATTTAAATGGGATCTAGGCATATATAGTTAGACAATCTTTATAACTGAGAGTTCAGAAAAAATGGGAAATGGTGAAAGTCTTGTTCTAAGCCGCCATTTTCAGAACTATGACAAACTTTATAAATTCGTTTTAAGCTAATTTCTTCGAACAGCTTGAACTATATCATCTAACAGGACCTGTTTAGTATACACGTCTATTTACAGTCCCTGATCTAAACTAGAAACTATTGAAGTTTAATTTTATATTATATAAAAAATAAATAGGGGGAGATTTCTAGACAATACCATTTTCGATTTAAGAAATAGAACATCGTTTACTGTGAATTATCGCTTAATATATCACGGTTTGGAGTTCAATTGTAAACAATAATTTCACGAGCCCGAAGGGCGAGTGAAATTATTGTTTACAATTGAACGACAAACCGTGATATATTATAGATAATTCACCGTAAACGATGTTCTATTTCTATTCTAATACCCCTAAAATGTGAAAATAGCGCACACATCTGAAATCTTTCGCATTGCTTTGCTTGCTCTCCGAACGTTGCATACGTTACAATGCGCAATGCGCAATGCGCAATGCTTATTCTCCTAACGTTGCAAAAGGTACAGTGACATATCGTTCAATATAACGAGATATTTTAAACTAGGCTATATTAGAATTAGGTATATAACAATTTTATAAGATAATAAAATGTTACTATTTTATTGTTTTGTCATTAATTTCGAAGAAAGTCATTACTTTTATGTATTTTTAACATTCAATTCAATTCAATTCAATTCTTTATTTCCTCAGTGAATGAGATTACATATACATAATACATACAAGATTAATACAGATTACATTTATGCAATAGCAATGAAAGGAAGGAGAATAAAAGGGTTACAAATAAGAGGAAGAATCACATTATGCAATAGTACGTGATTTATAAAAATATGCTGTCAGGTACATCTATATCTAACCTGATATGATATATGAAGATAATGATTACTCGGGGAAAATGTGAACAATCTAAACTGTCAATTGGTATATTCATTGAAAAGCGTGTACTCTAGACACTTTATGGAAGTTCTGGTTTGATAAAAATGTTAATGTCCGGTTTGAAAAGCATTTATAGCCTTTTTAATAAATTTAAAGGATCGAATGAGGGATTGTCTATTACCTTCGGTCAGCTCTATTGGCATTTCGCGCCCTAAGAGAATTTGAATAAAATCCTCGTCATCTGTATTTATAAGGAGATGTAAGTTATTAACATCCGGGCTGTTAAGAAAATCCGTTCTTAATGATTCTGTGCATAAGCATGAAGCTATGGCATGACTATTGGGATCAGTGTATATTGATTCACATTCGGGACACACGTGGGGAATATCGTATGGTTTGGTAACCATGACGTTTGCAATGAAGTTGCATAGATCTAATTCACTGGCGTTTTGGGGCAGTGACCATACTATGGCATTATTATAAGAATTGTGCAATAGTTTAAAGCGAGCAAAATCGTTATCTATTGCCATTCTCTGTCATAAGTGTGCGTTTTCGTATACGCTTATTGATAGTTTGAAGATTCGTTTCCATGTATATTTAGGTGGTAAAAAAGTACAGGCGCTAGGACTGGTATTGAGATGTTGCAGCAAGTTGTATCTGTTGAGAACAGTGTATATATCTGGTATAAACCCTAACTGGTTAGGGTTGTTGGTACATAGGAATAAGTATAGTCTTCTCAGGAAAATTTTCTTACAAAGTCGCGACTGTGGGAGACTAGTTAACGTATGTAGGAACGATAATTTCCTTTTATCTACTTCGCACATAATACTGAATTGGCCAACTAGCGATTCACACATGTCAGACCGTGTTTGCTTTCGGAAGCCTTGGACATTTTTAATGATCATATGTTGCGTTCTGTTTAACTCGGTTACATCTCTATTTTTTAGGTTATACCATAGTTCGCTCCCGTATAAAAGTGACGGCACTATCATTTTCTTATACAAACTAATCGATGTGATAGGGTTAAGACCTCTTGGTCTAACACCGAAACTTGACATTGCATAAAATTTATTGAGACTCTTTTTACACTGTTTTTTATTGTAGAGGTGCAGTTGAGTTTTGCATCTTGTATTATGCCTAGGTGTGTAGTAGAGGTTACAACTTGAACTTTATCTTTACCTAGAAACCAGTTGAAGTCACATTTTGCTTTAAAGTGTATTCGTTTGTACATTATACGGATTTGGCTTTTTTCAGGGTTGAATCTGGCGCCACTTGCAGCTGTATTCGTATACAATGTCTAGCATTGACTGGAGAGCTGTAGGGCTTAATGCCATGCACACAATGTCGTCTGCTAGCGTCGGATTTCCGCAATTTATTGAACCGATTTTGGCTCCAAAACCCGACTTTTCAAGGTCATTTAATAGGTCGTTTATGAATAAAATAAAGTACAAACTCGATATTACGCCGCCTTGTCTGGTGCCTTGTTTGATATTGAGCACGTTTGACTTTTGATGGTTGATGAAGACGATTCCAGAAATATCTCTGTATGCATGTATCAATGTGAGCAATAATTTACCTCTTATTCCAATACGGAACAGTTTTGTAAACAGGCCGTTATGCCAGACCGTGTCATAGGCGGCCATAACATCTAAAAAGGCAGAGAAAACTTTGTTCTGCAGTTCGATGTTATATAATACGCATTCCTGAAATGAGAATGAAGCTGTTATACAGCTCAGTCCTTTTTGGCAAGCATGCTGTTGGGGATTTGGGAATGTAATATTTGCCTTTTTAAAAAATGTCTCTATTTTCTCTAGTACACACTTATCGAATAAATTATTGAGTATGGGGAGAAGCGATACGGGCCTGTAGTTTTTAGGGTCGGTCTTGTCTTTGCCTTTGCTTTTGAATATTGGTATGATTAGGGCATTTTTCCAGGCTAGAGGTATATATTGATATTCTACTATTTTATCAAATAGAAGTTTAAGGGCTGTAGTAATAGTTGGTCCTGCGTTGATTATGTGTTCATTTCTTAAGTGGTCGATACCTCCACTTTTATTGCGCTTAAGCGTCCGTCTTATTTTATTAATTTGAGCTGTTTCAAACTCGGTTATATCAAGGTAGGCGTTACCGGAGTATTTTTTTTTTAATATGTCATTAAACTTAGATTCAACCGTTTCTTTAAACATAGTGTCAAAGTTGTCGCAGTCTTTAGGTGTATATATGTCTTCATAGAAGGATGCAAAAGCATTTGAAATATTAATGGGAGATGAGTGGACTTTATCATTATATATGATTTCTGAACACCTTGTGGGTTGTTTCGTTTTTTTCCTATTTATAAGTCTCCAGAAAAGTTTGTTGTCCATGCCTGCAGCATTGTCAATGTCTTCG
Source organism: Cyrtodaria siliqua (assembly GCA_037043455.1). Classification (NCBI taxonomy): domain Eukaryota; kingdom Metazoa; phylum Mollusca; class Bivalvia; order Adapedonta; family Hiatellidae; genus Cyrtodaria; species Cyrtodaria siliqua. The sequence goes on from JAWPHD010003990.1 coordinate 5,352, forward strand.
AAAACTTTGGACATGTAATTGTCAGAAGCGTTTAGCTGAGCGTTTCGAAATAGCCGTTTTGCTTCTTTATACTGGGAATATGTTAAGTGTTCCTTGCCTCGCGGGCGACCCGCTTTAACCCATTCTCGCCTTTTTTCTCGCTCTGATTTGTGTGCATTTTTAACGTCCTGATTCCAATACGGTTTGGTATATGGGTTGAACTTTGTGCAAGGGATAGTGCTATATGAGTTTGATAGTAAACACTTAGTCAATGTTGCATTATATTGGTCGATTTCTGTAGTTGATTGTATATGTTCGTGAGTAAGTTTTTCTAGTAGAGGTTCTAATAGTGATTGGTACGAGTGTAAGCCGTTCGCAGTTGCTTTATGCCATGCAATTGATTGATATTTGTTATATTTGTTTGTATTATTGTCCTGATTAATTTCTTCAGTGACATACATGTTAACGGTCATCACTATAGGCAAATGATCTGATGTATTCGTTATATTACCTTCTCGAATAATTTCGCATTCTATTACGTCGCGAAACAATATAGGGTCGGTGAGGATATAGTCTAGCATAGTCTCTTTAGGTACATAAGAAAACGCAGGGCCATATCACTTCTCGGATAGGTTAACAAGAAAGTTACTATTAACAAAGGACGTAAATAACGTCGACTTTTGTTGATTAACATTAACATTGTTAACGTAGCTACCGTTGAAATCTCCAGCACCAATCACATGTCCATATTGACTATAATAATGCAGAGCATAGTATACATTCTGAAAGTGTTCATCGTGTGTTCTAATGGAGTTATCCGCTGGTAGATATGTAGCGAATATAAATATTGGTACACAGTTTTTATGTTTGAGCTTTATACCAATTAGCCTATCTGTTTTTATTTCCGGCAGTATTTCAATGTTCGGTTCTAGCTCCTTTTTATACAAGAATGCCACCCCTCCTTTACCACATTTAGCCGGGCCATATTCATCTATTGATGTATCTGTCGTACCATAACTGGTATAATTAGCGTTGATACTGTCCAGAAATGAGGTCGAGTGACTGAACAGTTTGTGTTCTGTAATAACGGCAATGTCACACTTTATTAGGTCAAGCAACAGGGACAAACTGAATGCAGACAACATAATGCCGCGGACGTTCCACGTGCACACCTTGAGTTTCTTAGTGAGCTGCATGATTGGTTAATAATCAATTGCGTTAATGGACTCCGGATCGCAATGCGCAATGCTTATTCTCCTAACGTTGCAAAAATTACAGTGACATATCGTTCAATATAACGAGATATTTTAAACTAGGCTATATTAGAATTAGGTATATAACAATTTTATAAGATAATAAAATGTTACTATTTTATTGTTTTGTCATTAATTTCGAACAAAGTCATTACTTTTATGTATTTTAAACATACTTTTATGTATTTTACTTGCAATTCAAATACTTATTCGGCAATAAAAGTCAACTGCACTGACACAGAATTACCCATTATTGGTAAAATAGACTCGTCTACCTGTCGGCTGCTATACAGACATAGCAGCTTCCTGTGTGTCTGTCTGACATTTTGGAAAACACATTTGATGTAAGAAGAAAGTGACCGTGACACAGTGCAGTACCAACTCAGGTAAAAATTATTTGTTTATTGGGTTTGCGCTAAACACTACAAACGATTGTGTAAGCCCAAAAGTAAACGCATGTTTATGCATTTTCACTTGCTCCAATGAATGTGATTATTTAATAGTATTTTTTACCATTATTTACATAAATCATTGTATACCTAGAAGTGACAAACTTTAACAAGTTAACTTATCTGGTGATGACATATTGACCCACATTTGTTATAACAGCAAACATTTATATCTTAGTTTGTCATACTGCAAAGAAAATTCTCAGGATTTCATTGGTCAATGCGCCGTAGACATGAGCCCATGTCTACGTCTCGAGACGTGAACATAGGACGAACCCCACTACTCAAATACACAAAAACAAAATGGCGACGATAACGTTGCCGATTCGTTTTGGAAACCGTCGATTATTTCCTTCCTATCGCTTTTCTGCGCTTTCCATTATGTGTAAAAGTCTGAAATTATCGTAAGTGTATTTTTTTTGGCAATTTTACAGATAATAAAACATTAACATAGTGACAAAATACGTTTATTTTATTAAAAAATCCGCTAAATTTAACGACGTTAGAGCGATGACGTCACGAAAGTAAACAACGTCTAGTTTGAGGCACGTTACGGAAAAATTGGCGCAATAAAAATTAAATCGTGTGTTTGGCTTTTTTTTCTTAAATAAATGGTTACAACTTTGAAGTATGACAAATTCGTTATTAGGAATCTTGACAGGGAACATGGGCTCACATTCCCTGCCTGGGAATATATATTCCCCCTCGCCTAACGGCTCGGGTGAATATAATTTCCAGGCAGGGAATGTGAGCCCATGTCCCCTGTCAAGAATCCTAATAACTAATATTATTGTGACAGTATGATTATTTCGTGCACTTCATTCGTGCAATAAAGAATCATTTTTTTCTGAGAGATGTTGCACTTACATTTTGCATTGAAAAATATTGTTTTTAATTTTATCGTTTTCAATTATAATTTAAGGGGATAGGCATCCGTTTAGAGACTATGTTAACAGTCTGAGAGCGGTTAACATATATTACACGTCATCAGTTCCAACAGCGTTTTACAATTCCTGCGGAATGTTTCTGGGTGGTTGTTATCAGATGTTATAACGAGGCGTCACCACTATCAATCGATACAATCCAGGTTCCATTCAGGTAATTCTACCAGCATTTTTACGCTTATATATACATGTGTAACTGTAATGTGTCGAAAAGTCATAGTTAGAACGCTGACAATTGTTTATCCATCTATAATTGTTTCCAATTTATAATATTGCCATTACACTGTCTAAAGTACTTCATTCATTAAAAATTCATTATTAGTGATAATTGTCTATGCCATGCATTCTGTGCAAAATAATAATAAAAGGTGTCCAAGTTGAATACTTTAGATTATGACTAGAGTTATTTCCTTTTACGGAAATCAGTATTTTGAAATAAATCAAGTATAGTATATAATTATAATAAACTATTTATTCATGAAGATTTTACATATAATGTGTCCTTCATCTGCTCTTAATTTAGACTATTTAAAATAGCAGACCGCACTTACTTTTGATTTACTTATAAAGGTCATAACTGGCAATTATGTGGCAAACGGGCAATTGCGTGGCAAAGCAGTTGCAAAAACAACAACAACAACAACAACAAATTGCAATTAGTTATTAATATGTGTGGGTATGAATATTCTTTCACCGAGAAATCATGATCTCTAAGACTGTAATAAATCACCTTTCTCAGCTGCAATTATGCTAAAAAAAAAAACTATAAACTAATTTGAACGATTTTGTCCTTGATTTACGGGTAAAATAAGTTAATAATAGTTTTTCTCTATTGCTTAGATTCTTGCGGACACACTATTGGGCCAGTGCAGTGCGGTTGACAGGTTATACAGATTTTGGCGTTTTATAATTCCTGGTGTTCCACTCACAAGTCATCAAGAGGTGCAGGTATGTAGTACTGGACGGAAAGTTTTGGATAATTATGTAGGGAGCTTATATAATGAATTGAACTATTACAATGATTAGGCCATCCCTAAATAAATTGTTGGTTTGCTGTTTCCCGTCCCATATGTTTAACATCGGGTATGCAGGTAGAGCCTTGCAGGTAGCCCCATTTCTTTTAAAAAATAGTATATGAAATTGATTGATTATATTGTGCAATTTCTCAACTATAAATTACCTCTCATACTGATCTAGTTAAATGCCAATCAATGCATCAATATTTAGTTTAATTAACACCTAGCAGCATATATTAAGGCATAACTTATTAAAGTATAACATGGCATGCCTACACCTATATACTTAAAGGGAATGTTTGCATACAGCCAACAATCATTATTATTCTATAGAAACTTGGAAAAAGGTGAAAGAATGATCAAAATCGCAAGATAAACAAAGAAGATATGACCATTTGAAGGTTGTTCTAAAACGGATATGGGAGCCGCCATTTCGAGAACTGTGACGTGTTAGTTCTTAATTACATATATGACAAATTGATCAGTATCATTTATAGCAAAGTCCATTACTGCAAATGAATAAAAAATCCTTTACTGGTCATATAATGCATTATTATCCTAAAGTATATATTTTTTTCATACAGTTGCTGTAAATCTGGTTAATTTTTCATTCCAATAAATAACTAATTTTACTTATTTGATAACAAAACAAATAAAAATATGTTGCGAGATCTCGCGAGATTATCATTACATGATTACCTGTCAATATATACAAGAATAAAGCTCAAAACTTCCAAAATAACCCACTAGATTGAAGACACGTTTTTTTTCCACTGCTTCAAATATAATTTACCAATATGCCGGCTCTACTTTATACTGGACATGTGTGGATGTGATAGTGATTTCGGGTAAACATTTGAACGTTGCAAATTCCAAAAATACAAAAAGCTTATAATGTAAATTGAAACAATCATTTTCCATAATCACCGTTAGAAGTCAACAGCTACCTTTGAATGCTTTCATCATCCGCCATTTAAGTATGTTCACTCGAGACGCCGGTGCATAATTGTGACGCGGTTTAATGAAGTATTTTGTCCGCATGCGCTTTTTGTCTGCTCAAAATTACGCATTTTGTCCGCGCGTGTGGGCAAAGGCCGTCAATTAGGACAAAAAGAAGCGCCGTGATAAGGAACCTGTTGATTTATAACAGTGATAATTGAGAACGATTTATTTTTTATTTACAAATTTACATTATCTTTGTATGTGTGAAATTGGCATCGTTCAAATGTTTACGATGGTACGATCGCCATCGTACACTAGTACCATCGCGCATCGACTTGAAAACTTCGATATGCGATGGTACGATGCCTCTAACGGAACACCGCACTTTTTACGCTTTACTTGTTGGATAATTTGCTCTTGCCTAAAGTACGGTGTTCCGTTAGGGCCACCGTACTGTGGCGTGTAACGAACGTTTACAAGTCGAAGAAATAACAGTTGATGTTTATTTGAGATGTGCGAAATACTGTTTCACATTTTGTTTTCATGTCGACGCCTTACGTTTTTGTCCTATACCGTGTTAGGTCACATTCTGCTTCGTGACGTTCGACGCAGTATATGCATAGTCATGAAATGCGTCATATATAGCTATGTAATTATTTTTCAACACGTTGCGACTTTTGTTATTAAGTTATTCAAATGAATTTCGTTAAATGATGGTGATTGTGATAATGTCTAGGCGGTATGAGATATGTGTCTATCGTCCGTCGTATTACCTCATACTATCAGTTACTCAATGTCTAGGCGGTATCAAATATGTGTCTATCGTCCGTCGTATTACCTCATACTATCAGTTACTCAATGTCTAGGCGTTATGATATATGTGTCTATCGTCCGTCGTATTACCTCATACTATCAGTTACTCAATGTCTAGGCGGTATGAGATATGTGTCTATAATCCGTCGTATTACCTCATACTATCAGTTACTCAATGTCTAGGCGGTATGAGATATGTGTCTATCGTCCGTCGTATTACCTCATACTATCAGTTACTCATATCTAGAACTTGGAACTTAGTTGTTTTTTTTCTTGCTGATTGTACTTCCAAGTCATGAATTTATCATATGCTATGACTCTGTTGGCTGTGTTAGGACGCATTGTATACGCAATATGTGACCTAACGCGACCAAACGCGTTATGGGTCAAATTTGTTCCCGCCCAGGGGTCGTATGTTTTACATAGACTTCTATAGGGAAAAACTTAAAAAAAACTAATTCTCTGAAACCTCAAAGAATAGCACTCTCAAATATTGCCTTAGGCATACGTTTATGGTCCTCTACCTAGTTTGTTTAACTGGTGACCCTGGGATCACATATTGCCCTACCCCGGGGGTCACCGTTTTACATAGACTTTTATAAGAAAGTCTTAAGCAAACTTGATACTTAGTTTTAATATATAAATCTATGTAAACCAAGATGTCTGACATTGAATCGCAATGATTTTTTGTTAAAAACCCACATCATGTAAATCTAGTAAAAGTTCCAAATCAATACCACTTATAAATGTCTTTTTTAGAACTAGTAGGCATGTGAGAAGTATATGACCAGTTTTACCTTTACCTTGAAAATTTAGACTTCGGTATTAGGGTCAGGGTAGGTAGCTTATATTGAAGGAAAAATCGGGGTTGCGTTTGGGGGCCACTGGGGTCAAGATTCAAGGTCGCTGTTACTAAAAATAAAAAAGTTGTTTGCTCAATAACGTTTGTTTGGAGTGAGGTATCATGGCAACACTTGCTGGGTATGTAGCTTCTGTGTAAAGACAGGTTTGGATTAAAATTTGGGTCACTGGGTTCAAGGTCAATGTCACTGTTACTAAAAATAGAAAAATGGTTTCTGCTCAATAACTTTTGTTAGGAATGAGGTATTGCAATGAAACTTGCAGGGTATATAGCTTATAAAGAAACAAGAGGTGGATTTTTGCTTTGGGCCACTGAGGTGAAGGTCAAGGTCGCTGTCACTGAAAATATAAAGATGGTTTCTACTTAATAACTTTTGTTTGGAGTGCGATATTGTAACGAAACTTGCTGGGTAGGTAGCTTCTGTGAAAAGAAAGGTTGGTATTGAAATTGGGGTTACTGGGTTTAAGGTTATGGTCACTGTTACTAAAAATAGAAAAATGTTTTCTGCTCAATAACCTTTGTTATGAATGAGGTATTGCAATGCAACTTGCAGGGTATGTACATTATTATGTGGAAAGGAGGGTTGGAATGGCGTTTGGGGCCACTGGAGTCAAGGTCAAGGTCACTGTTACTAAAAATAGAAAAATGGTTTCCGCTCAATAACTTTTGTTTAAAGTGAGGTGGGTTGGAAAGAAAAGTTTAAATTTCATTTTTGGCCACTGGGTTCAAGGTCAATGTCGCGGTTACTAAAAATAGAATGAATGAATGAACGGTGTTTTACGGCACGTCGACACATAAATAGGTCATATTGTGCGCAAAAACGGATGAAAGATGAACTAAAATAGAAAAAATGGTTCTGCTCAGTAACTTTTGTAAGGTATCGCAATTGTTGTTGAAACCGTTTACGGATCTCGAGTTAGCGATCAAATTTCTCCACGTGTATGTGTCTCAGTTCGTCCGTCCGTTCGTTAGTCCATGCGTCCGATTTTCATTTCTTAATATTTGTTTCGTTAAATGCAGGATGTTCACCAAACTCCATCAAAATGTTCATTATATGGATCCATCATCACATGAAAAATTTTGTGTTGCTGTGACCTACTTTAGACGAAATATATGTTAAGTCCGGTCTCCGTTACAACATGTGTATCTATTTTTCTTCTGGCAGGATTTTCACCAAATTTCACCAGTATGTTTCTTATATGTATCTTACAACATGTCAACATTTCAGGGTGTTTGAGCTACTTTTGATGAAATATGGGTCACGTCCGCTCTCCGATACGACATGCAAATCTTTCTTCTTTCTTTTAGAATTGTCATAAAACTTCCCCCAGAATGTTCCTTATATGCATCTAACTTCGTGTGCAACATTTCAGGTCACTGTGTAGTACTTTTACAAAATATAGGTCACGTCCAGGCTGCGACATACGTATCTTGCTTTTTTCTCGCAGGATTTTTACCAAACCTCACCAGAATTTTTCTTATATGCATCTAATATCATGTGTAAAATTTTGGGTGACTTTGACCTACTTTCGACGAAATATTGGTAACGTCCGGTCTCCGCTGCAACATGTATCCACCACTGTTAATGACATTAATTTAATATGTTTTGGGATTGACATTGGTGTTGGTCAAAAAAGAAAGCTTGACCTTTATAATATGGCCTTCTAGTTAAAAAGAAGTACTGATGGGAATGAATTTTGGGACGATAACCTCAAGGGTAGCAACCTACGTCATGCGCACGCGCCAAAACGGATCCGTTTACATACACGGAAGCTCGATACGGGAGTTGGTAAATGGATTTTTATTAAGATTTACAAAACATTTGGTAAATTGACAATGCCCACCGTACCGCATGGATTAGAAGGCTTTTATTAAACCTTAAATAAACTGTTATCTCCCAACCGTCGATACAGTCGCATTTCCACCAAAATGTAAACAGTATCCGGCTTTGAAATGAGATTGTATCGAAGTAAACTGAAAAACGGCTGTGAGTTTACAGCTTATATAAGGTTTAATAAAAACCTTCTCGTCCATGCGGTACGGTGGGCATTGTCAATTAACCAAATGTTTCCTAAATCTTGGTAAAAATCCACTTACCAACTTACAAATATGTAAACAGATCTGTTATAGCGCGTGTGACGTAGGTTGTTACCCTTGAACCTTAGATTTAAGAGCCATTTTAGCAAGCAGAACATCCACAGGCCCTCTCGGGCCTCTTGTTTATAAAAGTATAACCTGCGACCTAACCTTGGCCATGATATGCGACACAAATGTCCCGTCGTATACCCTTCTAGTCAATATGTTACTTTATGAAGTTATTTCGATTACAGAAAACGTGGACAGATTCAAATACTAGCCATGTAGAACTAGAAACAACAGCAGAATTATGTTTTTTTAATTATTTAAAAACGCTAGCTCCTACACTTTTCAGTTGTAGTATGGTCGTTGAAATTGTTTTTGATGAATGCATAGCATTGAATGGTTTAATTCAAGATAAACAAAGGGGCGGCCTTTTACCATACACTAACGTCCGATAAATGTAAGTTACAGTACGGACAGGGTCACTAAGTACATCATACTACAAACAAAGATAGAGTCTGTCTCACCTCGTTTGTTATTTAAAAACATCGATGGACTACGCCCATCTCGGTGTTTAAAGAAACTAATTCGCGGACACCAGATTCCATCTATCACATATTTTTTTTGAAATTTGATTCAGAGTGTTCATATTAATGAAAATATGAATTTTAATAACCAACCATATTTGAGCAAAAACAGCATATCGGATGATATAATATAATGTAGATGTTTTGCTTTGTTAACACTGTATGCCCATTCATTTTTCGTTCGATCTATATCAAATTTGGTCTGATTGTTTAAATCGATAAACACTCGTAAGAATTTGAAAATCAGACATATCTGAGCCCTGCCCCAATTCCGTCCGCCCTGTGTGGTACCCGGGCAAGAATATGGCCATTGCTTATCCAGACAGAGGGATAAAATCCATGTTCATTGCGTCATTTACCATGTTCATTAAAGGTATTCATCATCATCCCTGTATTAGTTTAGGTGCTATTTGGGTGGTGACAGACAACAATGACCGTAACTCCAGCGGAAAATAGAGTGTTTACGATAGAGTTTGCCGCAACTCTGCAGTTCTGCAGATGGAAGGTTCTAGGCCCATTCTGTATATTTTGTCTAGATGTAAATGGAGAGTGAGTCTGAAATGTTTATTCTTGTTGGCGCCATATAACATGTTTGTGTTAGTTCGTCGTAAAATACAAATTCAACTAAACTCTAACACCCGCCCCAACACCACACACACCGCAAAATATGTTAGGAGCATGTACACTTTGGTTTTTATCAATCACATTACAACAATTTAACAAAAGATGTTTACCAATGAGATAAAAAAAAACACACTTAAACACCATTATGGAAACCACATAACATTGAAGAAGTAGATCGATACAGGCCGTCTAAGGACTTTTGTTTTTCAATACGTGGTCCCGCCATAATTCCATTAAGCGAAGGTTAAGCTTATATTAGCAGGATTTTAAGACGGATATTTCTACAATAAAACACGCTTAACAATTTGTTCTATTGAAAATATGTGATAACCTGTTTAAAACTACCTATTAAATGTTTTAATTTTACAATATGCAAACATTTTAAGCCGAAATTAAGGTTTTATTTCATACCCCAGCAAACTCCGTTTTCGCTTCTTGGAGAAGGGGTTGGATGGGGTATGAAAGTTAATACTCGGAACACGTAATGCAGCATTCCTCTGTATCTGTTCCATTTTATCCTCAACCCATATAATAATATGGTGGCTGTTGTTTGTCTGGATAATGTTACAGGCTGACGTATGTGAACGCGCTGTTTGTTTGCGCGTCGTTTTTTATCAGCAGCGCTTTTTGTCCGCACTATTAAAATCTGAAAAATTGATTTTTTTTGTCCGCGTAGCGCTTTTTGTCTGCACAAAAAAAAGAAGAAAATGTGACGATTTTTATCCCTACAAAATCTTTTTTGTCCGCAAAACGTCTTCTATCTACACAAAATCTGAAAAAGTGACGCTTTTTGTCCGTGCAGCGTTTTTTGTCTGCAGAGTATCTGAAAATGTGACACCTTTTCCCGATGGTTGAACTTTTTTATAATAAACATAACATTTTACTTACCAGGTAAACCTTGATCTATGTTTCTTTTTATGAAATACATTTACTAATACATTAAAACGTTATAAGAAAAAATATAAAATCATAGCAATCCTTTTTGCACATCTAACTAAGAAATTGAATATTGTTTTATAATTAAGAAATAGAACATCGTTTACTGTGAATTATCGTTTAATATATCACGGTTTGGAGTTCAATTGTAAACATTAATTTCACGAGCCCGAAGTGCGAGTGAAATTATTGTTTACAATTGAACGACAAACCGTGATATATTATAGATAATTCACCGTAAACGATGTTCTATTTCTATTCTAATGCCCCTAAAATGTGAAAATAACGCACACATCTGAAATCTTTCGCATTGCTTTGCTTGCTCTCCTAACGTTGCATACGTTACAATGCGGAATGCGCAATGCGCAATGCTTATTCTCCTAACGTTGCAAACGTTACAGTGATATATCGTTCAATATAACGAGATATTTTAAACTAGGCTATATAGTGCGGGTGTATTAGAATATTTAATATTTGAATTGAAGGCATCCGGCTATGAAGGCATGCGACAAAAATGCTCGAATTGGTGTAGGTAGTCCAGATTATGAAAGAGTCAATTTGTATTTGAACCTTTTCCTAACAAGAAATTGCAGCACAGTTGCTGGAAAAAATGTTGGACAACTCTGAACATAATATTAATAATTCAGGGGTCAAGCTAGGGGAGAAGGAGAGTACAGCGAAGTGGGAAATTCACAATTATTTCTATTGGTTTAATAACACTGGATGAATGATTTATATAAGTTGTCAATTTTTATTTAAATATATGATATATCTAGGCCTGTTGTTTTATTTCAAATTAAAGTGTTTTTTTTTTTTAATTTCATGTTTTAATTATTTTGAGTGGTCATATTCAATATCAGAGAATTTAATTTGAATGCCATTAACGGCTCATCAAAACATTATAGATTATTTAGAGCCGCCCCCGAGAGAGGGGAATGATACGTGTATAGGCCCATACCCTTACTCTTACCGAAGTTTCTTTGTTTTCTACAAGACATAATGTGAATTCTAGTGCATTTTGAAAACATTTAATTGTTAAATCCTATGATAATGACCCCGTGCGAGGCCCTTAAAATCTGACAAGCATAGGCTAACATTGCTTGTTGAATTTTAGGTGTGTGATGGTTTTGGGTGGGATGATAGCCTCTGGTTCGCCCTTGTTATTTGGAGATAAGCCAATTCAGTCTGTGAGGTATGAATTGAATGGTGTTTAATGACTCATCAACACATTATTCGTTATTCGAGAGAGGAGATCACTCACAGGAATCTGGAACCTGACATACTATAACGAAGATATTCTTATATATAGTTCTTTAAACTAACGTGCTTGGAGGATAGACTCCAATATACAAAACCTCCCAATTTACGTCCCCATCCGACGAACGAGGCTAATGAAAAGCTACTTGCTGAAGAACACAAAGACAAAACTCAGTGGCGATGGTGAGGCTTTACCCTGGGTTCAGCGGATTTCAAGTTCAGCAGGTTGTCTATAGGGCCACGCCAGCCCCTTTATAAATTATGAAGCGGTATTTAAAATATTCCTTTATACATTTTAATGAAATTGAGACCAGACGCTCGTTTCCTCTTGCAATCATCTTGTGTGTGTTTTGATGACGGGGACTACAACTGTAAATAATTAAACATGTTGTGAGATACACACATCTTGTTAAGTTGTTGTTATACACTTCGCTGCGCTCGGCATTATTTTGGCGTTTACAGCACCATTTCAGCATGTTTACCACACTGTCATAAAATTGTTATAACATATGAATTTGTAAGCGATTTGGGGCTCCGCTTCTCGAAGCTTAATTCACTCAGTATGTGATCTATGAATTTTTTTAATGTTCGTGGTCTCGATTTGTGCGAATTGAAAATGTCAACTAAGGTCAGCTACGAAATTGAAGAACAGGACGAATCATGGCCCGTGGGCTTCGCTTCGCGAAGCTTACCAAAATCTTATTGTTTTATTTAATGTTCGGGGCTTCGCTTCGGGCGAAGCTCAATACTTTGTAATTATTAATTTATCATGAATTACATACGTTTCCTCCGGACTACATGTACAGTAACATAGCTAGGCCCAAATGACAGCATAGGCCTATGGTTGGGGGCGTGGAGACATGATCCTCCGGACTTTTTATTTCATTTTAGAATGCATTCATTAGGTAAGTAAACTGTCACGGAATGTATATCTGAAAATATCCCCTTCCCCATTGCCAGACTGACAAACATTGTAGACAAAGCAATTAGCCATGTTCACGCATATGACCGTTGACGCCATGCTTAACATATCGCATGACGTCATGCTTAACATATCGCATGACGTCATGTTTAACGTCAGTCGCTGATGCACCAGTTACCCCTACTCAAGTCTTGTCACAAAAAAGGAGTAAGAAATGTACAATTATACGCTTATTGATGCAAGTCTGAATCCGCGTAACATTCGCCGTTCTGAAAAATATGAAGCAGGCCGGAAGATGTAAACTCCGGACATGAAGAATTGAATGTTGTTTAACGGTTCATCAACACAGTATAGGTTATTTAGAGCCGCCCCAGAGAGAGGGGAAGGATACATAGGAATCCGGGAACCTGCCCTACTCTTATTATCGAATAGATTCCTATGGTTCTTTAACGTGCTCGGAGGATAGACCGATACACGGGACCGCCCGGTTTACGTTCCCATCCGAAGGACGAGGCTAAGGATAAGTGTCTTGCCCAAGAACACACCGACGGAACTCAGTGGCACCACGGAGGATTGAACCCGGGGCCTCCGGTTACAAATCCGCGGCGCTACCGACTGCGCCACGCCAGCCCTCTCGGACACGAAGAACGCGGTATGAAGAACGCGGTCGACATAATGTCGTAAATATGAATAATTTGGGTGATATATTAGTGATAATATAAATGTCTGTTGTTTAATTTCGGAGCTCTGTGGCTCGTTTGTCGGACTTTGCTCGTCCGTATTGTTTTCACGACTTTCGCGAAAGTTTACTTTGTGGATTTTTTTTTACTTTTTACGGTAATCGCCGCCATAACCGAAAAAGTGATTACTAGTGGACAACTGCGACGCCAGGCTGCGCCCGGCGAGAATTACGGTGCACTGTTAGGGCCATGTTACCATCGCATCTTACCATCGACCATCGACCTAGGTCGATGGTAAGATGCGATGGTCGATGGTAAGATGCGAGATGGTAAGAGGCGATGGTCGATGGTAAGATGCGATGGTAAGATGCGATGGTCGATGGTTAGATGCGATGATCGATGGTCCATCGCATCTTACCATCGACCATCGCATCTTACCATCGCATCTCATCGCATCTTACCATCGATCATCGCATCTTACCATCGTATCTTACCATCGACCATCGACCATCGCATCTTACCATCGCATCTTACCATCGGCATCGCATTTTACCATCAAGCATCGACCTAGGTCGATGGTCGATGGTAAGATGCGATGATAACATGGCCCTAACAGTACACCGTAGAGAATTGTCAAAAAAACGAGGAATATCGTGTGCTAGCCAATGGACCAAAGCGACCTTTCCCAGAATTTGTCATCAACGATCTACTCATGTCGCATAAAACGTGGAGATTCTCTTTTTATGTTCATGCCTTTACATTTATCTTGTGAATTTCCCAACGATATATAGATTGATATTTGACCGTTGACGTATACTGAACAAAATTTTGAAGTATCAACTTTTGTATCTTAACTAATTTTCTTATTTTAAATATATTTTAGAATAGATATATGATAAGTATTTTGTTTTGACCCATAGTTTGTAAAACATTTATTTTTTGTTTAAATTGTTATATCTTTTGAGAGTTACCCTCCCTATATATAAAATTCTTAAAATTGGTATGAAATAATAGAAAAAAACATAAAAATTTGACCCATTTATCGCAGATTTTCCGTCTATAAAAAATGAAATATGGATAATCTTAAATTACATCCCTTTACATTGAATATTGTTTGAAATTCAAGTAACTGTAATCAGCGGTAACATTAAATATTTCGAAAAAATATTTTGCAAACGCATTTGTAGTGGTAATGCTAGTAAAACATGATGTCAAAATAATTTTAACTGGCATATTTTAGAATTAGGAACATCGAAAGCTTCACTAATTCGAAGTACTTAATAAAATCCTATATACTCAGTTGTATAAGTGTTATAACTTATTTCTAAGTAAATACATTGACTTAAAAGTTTTAAATATGTTCATGCAATCATAGCAGACGATTTACACTCATTATTTTGCAGTTTAGCCGTATCTCTAATCAAGCTCAAAATACACAAAACAATGAGAATATTATTGACATATTCTTAGGTTGGTACTTAGCAATTTGGTTTAGTGTACATCTGTGAATTGCTAGACAGACACATCGTAATTTGAAATCAAAGCACTGCGTACTGAATGGCGAAAATATTATTAAGCAAATGGGTTTGAGCTGTTATTGTAGTTAAGATTAAAGATTGTATGATTTTTAGCTCACATGAGCACAAAGTGCTCAAGGGTGAGCTATTGTGACCACTATTCGTCCGTCTTCTGTCGTCAACTGTTATACTGTCTACTAATAGTCGAAACCGTGTAGACTTTTTGGAAACCGTGTAGACAGAACAAGATTGCGGCCAGCAAAGCATGAGGTATGTACATTGAAAATCAACCTCTTCCTTTGTATATTTTGATTATTTCGATCAATCAATGTAACAGACATGCACCTAAATGCTCGATGCTTAAAAACATACTCGTCTTATGTCCATGCTAAACGTTCAATGCCCGTAATCGGCGTTCAAAACTGATAGAATTCAGTTTTCAAAATTTGAAGCGGTGACCTATCACAGTTTTTAACCATAAGTTCGTTTCTAGCAGGATTTGTGTCCAGTTTGGGGTTAAAACATTTTATATATATCCATTAGAATGCAAGTAACCGCATCATGCATCCATCGAAAGTCCACCGAAAGTCCGTTGATGGAGATATTTGAGTTTGAAAAAAAAAGCGTGGTAAACAGGGAAGACAGCAAACAAATAACGGATAAGTGAATGAATTTAAAGGAACGAAAAGCAATTAGTTAGATTATCCGATGTCTGTGCTATTTTTATTTGATCATAACTCACATTTAAACGTGAAAAAGGGTAATGGTCTTTGATGACTTAAAGCTTTACAACTAACTTAAAGTCTACTTTCACTTATAAATGAAACATATTTACAATATAGTTGATATGCTGAAAATGGAGGAAACACACCGTTGCTATTACTGCTAGCTCAGTAGTGACAGTATATTCCAGTGCGAAATTTGATTTAAAAGCCATTGTATTTGAAATTGTCGAATTAAGAAAATGAATGGTCATAAATAATCCAGATCATTTCTGACTATACCAACCCTTTTTACAAGTTTGATATTTCATCTGTCTGTGTTAAAAAGTCACACTCACGCACGCACGCACGCATTCACGCACGCATTCACGCCCACTCCCACCAACCACCCCCCCCCCCCCCCCCCCCCCCCCCCCCCCCCCCCCCCCCCCCCCCCCCCACACACACACACACACACACATGAATCGAGATAAACATTCGGTTATTTCCGTGATATGGCATTTGTTCAGCCTTTATTTTACCCGTGTGATAAAGCTGTATTGCCCGGTAACTAGATCCTGATTGATATGACTGGCTAGGTCTATGTCGTATCGCATATTCAAAAACAGCCGCAAGTATGGGATAAAAAGGTTTATACGAAAAAAAGTAGAGAAGCGGATCGCTTCTCGTTGTTTTGTAAACTATGTATAGGATAGAGGCTATGAAGAGAAATCTTCTCCATTAAGAAACCAAAAGGGAAGGAGCGCCCGACCGCGGTTTCTTAGTGGTAAAGACTTCTCTTCATAGATTCTATCCTGCTTAGTGTTTACGATAGGTTTATCGATAGTCTCTATACAGGTCACACTCTAAACCATGAAGAGCGCTGGTAGTAAAATCTTCATGAATAAATGGTGCAAGTATTTGACATTCTGAGCCATCTGATTGGTTTAAAAAGTGGAGTAAACACTAAAATAGCTTAAAACAACATTATAAAACAACGGTAAGCTATACTCCGTTTCGGTCGCGTGAGCAAATAGTGTAATCATTATGTGACGTCACTCTGTGTTCTGTGTAAACCTTTCTAGTCTACCTGACACGACCGCTGAGCGAAATTTACTCACGGAATTTTAAAAAAATACGGAAAAACGAGTGCGTATATGATTCTGGCCATCCCTTTACTATATAAATATACTATAACACTATCTCTTCTTTTCTCTAACCTTTTAGGCTATACTATCGTAATGGCAGCCTGTGTGCAAGCCCTGTATGATTTACACAATCTTAAATTCGTGGACTGTGTTTTATTGACCTTAATAAATGAGTTCGATAATATGCTATGCTATGACTTTGTCAGTTCATGTAGTTATTCATGTAAGGGTGTCTATAGTGTTTCAGATTTTATTATTTTCTTTAAAACCATTCCCCAAGTAAATATACTTAAAATAATTCCCAGTAATACAATACCGTGAGATTCAGTGTTACGTTTTGTTACGTTTGTAAATAGTGCATTCTACACAGTTAACTTTTTCACTGTTTACCCGGTTAACTTTTGCTCCCAATATTGCCGTGTCTACACAGATTCCACAACAAAACACAATTGTCTACACGGTTTACCACGCAATCTGCATGATGCGGTTACTTGCATTGTAATGGATATATATGAAATAGTTTAACCCCAAACTGGGCACAAATCCAGCTAGAAACGAACTTATGGTCAAAAACGGTGATAGGTCACCGCTTCCAATTTTGAAAACTGAATTCTATCAGCTTTGAACGCCGATTACGGGCTTTGAACGTTTAACATGGGCATACGACGTTTTTTTATAGGTGCACGTCTGTTAAATTGATTGATCGAAATAATCAAAATATACAAAAGAAGAGGTTAATTTTCAATGTACATACCTCTCGCATGCTTATATGGAAATAGGCATTTCATGGGATACCTTCAAAACCATAACACCTACACTCATGAAACATTGCCCTTGTTAAGAGAAAGTATTGTATTTCATTGGGATTAGCAGGTCAATGGTCAAGGTCGCTATGACCTTATGTGGTAAGATGAATTCTGCACGATAACATCAAAACCATAATACACCCACTGATGAAACTTCATATGTGCATTGACATTGGCAAGAGAAAGAACCTTATTGTCTTTGGGGTCTGTAGGCCAAATGTCAAGGTATCCATGACCTTATATGTAAATACACATTCCGCCAAATAACTGTGAAACCACAACACTCACACATTAAACTTCATAAATACATTGCGTTTGGTCAGAGGGGAACCCTGTTGCTTTTGGGGTCACTAGGTCAAGGTCACGAGTACATACTACAAGTGATAACTCCAGGAGTATAATACCTACACTCATGAAACTTTGTAGATACATTGCCCTTAGTGAGAGGAGGAACCCTGTCACTTTTGGGCTTAGTAGGTCAAAGGTCATTGTCACCATGTCTTCATATGGACATTGCAAATAACAATCCCCGAAAACGATACCCACACTTAATCAACTTCATAGGTGCATTGTCTTTGGTCAGAGGACGAAGCATATTACATTTGGGTTCAGTAGGTCATCAAGGTCACATTGAACTGACAGTGATTGAATCTAAAGACATTTTCCTCACTGTAACTTGTAACTATTAGACCTACAGTTTTGAAACTTTACAGAAAAAGTACCAATGTCAAGGTTACTGTGACCTGAAGCCTGTGACCATTCCTTCTCAGTTGTTATTTACGCATATTTGATCTACAGTCTTGAAACTTTATACAAATAGTGCTCTTGGTTAAACAACATCCCCTATCAGTTATTTATTTGTTAGAAGGTCAAAAATAAGGGTTACATTGACCTGATACCTAGGAAAAAAACTTTAGGAAACGGGCGAATAATGCCCCGTTAGCAGGCGGCGCTCATGTTCATCTTGTTTACACGATAGAGGCCACATTACTTGAGCAATCTTAAACAAACTTGCAAAGATTGTATATGATTATAAGATCTCGGAAGCTTTCGATAATGAGCAAGATTGAACAAATAACACCAGAGTTATGGCCCCTGAATTAGCAAACAAATGCAGGTTTTCATCTTGTTTACACGATAAAGGCCACATTTATTGAGCAATCTTAACCAAACTTGCACATATTGTATATGAACATCACATCTCACAAGAGTTCGGTAATGGGCAAGATCGGAACAGTAACAACAGAGTTATGACCCCTGAATTAGCAAAAATGCAGTTTTACATTTTGTTACCACGAAACATGCCACATTTCTTGAGCAATATTAACCAAACTTAAATAGTTTTTTGTGTTTTTTTCCTGTTTTTTCTATTATTCTTTTTTCTTTTTAACTTTTATTTTTTCATTTTTTTTTTCATTTTTAGCTCTACTGATCAAAGACCAAAGTCCATAAACTTTTTATTGTAGCGACTACTCCTCTTAAACCACCAGATGGATTTTCATGAAACTTTACAGAAATAGTTGATCTTAGCAAACATTCATGTTTATGTGATCTCCAGGATTGCCGCCAAAGCTAAAAATATATTTAAAAAAAAAACAGTTTGTAGCGAGTACTTCTTGAAAACTATAAAATGATATTGGTATGGGACTCTTTCTAAAATGATCAGCATGACATGATGTTGATACTTGTCGAAAATTATTTGGATTCGACATTAAAGATGGCCGCCAGCAGCCATAATTCTTTACATAGAGTTATATAATGAAAACTTGTAACGACTACTTCTCTGAAACTACTAGATGGATTTTCATGAAACTTCACAGTAATATTGCTCCTGATGTCTAGTTGATCTTAGCGTAATTTCAAGCCGGCCGGAAATTCAAGATGGCAGCCACAACTAAAAATATATTTAAAAAAAAAAGTTGTAGCGATTACTTCCTGAAAACTATGTCATATTGATATGGGACTGTTTCTAAATTGATTAGCATGACATGATGTTGGTTCTTGTCGAAAATCATTTTGATTCGACGTTAAACATTGCTGCCGAGGGCTGGCGTGGCGTAGTCGGTAGCGCGGCGGATTTGTAACCGGAGGCCCCGGGTTCAATCCTCCGTGGTGCCACTGAGTTCCGTCGGTGTGTTCTTGGGCAAGACACTTTCCCTCAGCCTCGTCCGTCGGATGGGGACGTAAACCGGGCGGTCCCGTGTATCGGTCTATCCTCCGAGCACGTAAAAGAACCATAGGAATCTATTCGATAATAAGAGTAGGGCAGGTTCCCGGATTTCTATGTATCCTTCCCCTCTCTCTGGGGCGGCTCTAAATAACCTATACTGTGTTGATGAGCCGTTAAACAACATTCAATTCAATTAAACATTGCCGCCAGCGGCCATCTTTGCATAGAGTTTTATAGTAAAAACTTGTAGCGATTACTCTCCTGAAACTACATGACTGATTTTCATAAAACTTCACAGGCATTTTGCTCTTGATGTATAACTGATCTTCGCAAAATTTCAGATAGGCCGAAAAGTCAAGATGGCCGCCGCGGCTACAAATATATTTTTAAAATACAAGTTTGTAGCGACTACTTCTTGAAAACTATAAGTGATATTGATATGGGACTTTCTCTGAAATGATCAGCATGACATGATGTTGATGCTTGTCGAATATTATTTTGATTCCACATTAAACATGACTGCCAGCAGCCATATTTGTTTACATAGAGTTATAAAATAAAAACTTGAAGCGACTACTCCTCTGAAACTACTAGATGGATTTTCATGAAATTTAATTTCCAGCCGGCCGGAAATTCAAGATGGCCGCCACAACTAAAAAAATATTTTTAAAAAAATTGTAGCGCCTACTTCCTGAAAACTATAAGTCATATTGATATGGGACTGTTTTCTAAAATGATCGGCATGACATGATGTTGGTTCTTTTCGAAAACCATTTTGATTCGACGTTAACCATTGCTGCCAGCGGCCATCTTTGTTTACATAGCGTTATATAGTAAAAACTTTTAGCGATTACTCTCCTGAAACTACATGACTAATTTTCATAAAACTTCACAGGCATTTTGCTCTTGATGTATAATTGATCCTCGCAAAATTGCAGATAGGCCGAAAAGTCAAGATGGCCGCCGCGGCTACAAATATATTTTTAAATACAAGTTTGTAGCGACTACTTCTTGAAAACTATAAGTGATATTGATATGGGACTTTCTCTAAAATGATCAGCATGACATGATGTTGATGCTTATCGAATATTATTTTGATTCCACATTAAACATGGCTGCCAGTGGCCATATTTGTTTACAAAGAGTTATATAATAAAAACTTGAAGCAACTACTACTCTGAAACTACTTGACGGATTTTCATGGAAATATACAGGCATGTTGCTCTTGATGTCTAGTTGGTCCTAGCTGAATTTCAAGCCGGCTAAAATTCAAGATGGCCGCCAGGCCTAAAAATAAATTAAAAAAAATAAATATTTACAGCGACTACTTCCTGAAAGCTATAAGTGTAATTGATATGGGACTTTTTCTAAAACGATCAGCATGACAAGAGGTTGGTCATTGTCGAAAAATATTTTGATTCAACGTTAAAGATGTCTGCCAGCGGCCATTTTTGTTTACATTCAGTGTTGTTTTTTTCTAGTTTTTGGGAACATAACCCAAACCTTCTCAGTAGGGAATTTTAGCGCGATTTTTCATAAAATTGGGAATTTTAGCGATTTTTAATAAAATTCGGAAAAATATAAAGTAAGGCATTCCTTTTATAATTATATCTTTAATACTGTTTTCAGTACAGCAAGATAAACAGAAGCATTAAATTAAGCTTTGAACCCCAATCATAGGATTGACACACTTATTTTTTTTTTATATATATTTAATTGGGAATTTTTTCCTCTTAATTGGGAAAAAAATATATGTTTTGGCATTGGGAATATGACCGAATTTCGGCTATAAAAAACTGCCAAAAAAAACCCTGAATGTATTGAGTTATGCAGCGACTATTCCTTGGAAACTACTTGACGGATTTTCACAAAACTTCACAGGAATGTTGATATCTAGTTGATCCTAGCAAAATATCAGTTCGGCCGGAAATTCAAGATGGCAGCCATGGCTAAAAGTATATTTTTGAAAAAGAAATTTCTAGAGACTACTTCTTGAAAACTATAAGTGATATTGATATGGGACTTTTTCTAAAATGATCAGCATGACGTGATGTTGATCATGGTTGAACATTTATTTAGATTTGACATTAAACATGGCTGCCAACGGCCATCTTTGTTTACATAGAGTTATATAGCAAAAACGTGTAAGACTACTCCTCTCAAACTACTTGACAGATGTTCATGAAACTTAACATGAATGCTGGTCTAGCTATCAAAAACCTACCAGTAGAGCTTCAAGGTCATTGATCTCTTGTTTTGCTTATTGTTATTTTTGTTTTATTTTTTATTTTTAAATTTATTTATTTTTCATATTTTGAGGGAAAATTGACGACATTTTTCAGGAAGCATGGGTATGGTGTCTAGTTTTGACTGAGTTACGGCCCCTTGACATTTTTATTTTTACTTTAAATTGCTTGTCAACGTTAATCCTAAACACCTTGTTGAATTTCGACGAAATTTGGCAGGAAGCATCGGTAAGGGATTCTTGTTATATGTTATACATCTCTCAAGCCGAGTTGTCCTTACATACTGAGCAAGAGGCCGCTGAATCTTCACCTGAAGTTCATGAGGAAGGGTTGTAGGAAGTGGCCAGTTATTGTTTTATCTAGTTGGTTAAAATCTTTCTTTTTTTAGTAGTCATAGCGACATACATGCCAAATGTTCCAGCATCACATCAGGGAGATTGGACTTCCAAATCAGGGAGATTTGGTCCAAATCAGGGATATTTACGAAACGCCATGAAACCATCGCTTTGCCGTGTCAGCCATTTTGAATTTCTGGCCGACCTGATATTTACTTAGGACCAGCTGGACATCAAGAGCATTCCTGCAAAGTGTCATGAAAATCCATCATGTATTGTCAGAGTAATCGCCACAAGTTTTTCCTATATAACTATTTGACATCGGATCGAAATGAATTTTGTGTAGTATCTACTACATGTCATGCCAGTCATTTTAGTAAAGGTTCCAAAGCAATACTACTTGGTTTTTGATAAGTAGTCGGCACAAACTTGTATTGTTTATTTGTAGGTGTGGCAGCCTTTTTGAATTTCCGATCGGCCTGTTATTTGGCTAGGACCAACGAGACAGCAAGAGCAACATTCTTGTAAAGTTTCATGGAAATCCATGGATTTTTTTCAGAGGAGTAGTCGCCACAAGTCTTTCCTATTCCTATATATAAACAAAGATGGGCGCTGGCTGCCATGTTTGACATCGAATGGAAATTAATTTTGGTTAGGACCAACTACATGACATGTCAGTCATTTTGGTTTAAGGTTCCAAATCAATAACACTTACGGTTTTTGGGAAGTGGCCGACAAGAAATTGTATTTGTAAAATTTATATTTAGCCGTGGCGGCTATCTTGAATTTCCGGCTGATATCTATTACTAGACATCAAGAGCAACATTCCTGTGAAGTTTCATGAAACATCTGTCGAGTTGTTTCAGAGGAGTAGTCGCCACAACAGTGCTTCAAGAAAATTAAAATTGGGCAAGTAGATTTGAAAAGTCACGTGCTCTGATTTGTTTTAACTTGCCCCGAAATTGTTATTACCAATGAATATTTGCCAGTACATATTTTTTGTCGATATTGAATATTTCGCATTTTACTTTATTTTATTTATAATTACTTAATAATAATAATAAACATGTGATTATAATCAAAGGTTCTAATTTCCTTTTATTTATCCATTGTATCATATAACAAAAACAATATTATTTCCTTTTACGTTTTTAGAATCACGTCAAAAACCGTACCGGGTCCCGAAAATAAAACCATCCAAAACGGGTGCGCGTACGGTGTCAGACCAGTCAGGAAGTACTTCCGGGTCGTAGAGTGCTAAAATAGTTCCTTGAAAAAATCCAAAGTTTCTAGTTTGCATGTGTTTTTCCCAAGATTAGTTTTTATTTTATTGTTAGTCTAACCTGAGGTTAAAGTAGTATGTCTGTTGTCATGAATAGTAAGTATTTTACTGTGTTTGTCAGGATTATTTCTTTGGAGAGTATGAGCATAGAGGTTAGGTAGAGATGTGGTTTTGACAGATTATTTTTTCTTCAAAATACGCATAGTGTGAATGAATGACGCGAAATGTTGAAAAACTGAATCGGTGTTTTATTCCAGATATGGGACCGTTTGCTAGCCAAATGTGTTTAATTCACAGAATCAAGGGGTATTTAAGCGAACGAATGTTGTGGAACTTGTGACTGATCTCCAAATATAGCCTATATTGCATTGTGTTCGATGGGCTGATTTTCACCGGTCTGACATTTAGCTATTTAGTAGCTAGCCTGGTTCCCTGGCCTTCCACAACGCATTGACGGTGAAACAACAAATTCACAGTGGACATTTTCATAGACTCGTGTGTGCGTGCGTGCTGCCTGCATGCGTGTGTGCGTGCGTGCTTGCGTGCGTGTGTATTCCTGAACGTTGTTATTGATTGCTTAGTAAACATAAACAAGCAAATGAGGTTTAAGCTCTACTGATCAAAGCTCTACTGATCTACTGACCAAAGATCATCAGAGCTTATGCAGTGGTGCGGCGTCCGTCGTCCGTCTATCCGTCGGTCCGTCCATCCGTAAACTTTTTTTGTAGCGACTACTCCTCTGAAACTTCTGGATGGATGTTGTTACAGGAATGTTGCCCATAATGTTTATAAAAACAAATTTCCTGAAAACTATAAGTGATATTGATTGATATGGGACTTTTTCGAAAATCATTTTGATTCTGCGTTAAACATGGCTGCCAGCGGCCGTCTTTGTTTACACAGAGTTATATAGTAAAAACTTGTAGCGATTACTCCTCTGAAACTACTGGATGAAATTTTCATGAATCTTTACAGGAATGTTGTGTACGACATGTATTATAAATATAATGGGAGTTAAGGACCTTTTTGAAAATTAACCATTTTTTCTGATCCCGCTCATTTATATTTCAATCTTGGTGAAACTTGGAGACAGTGTTTATGCTTATAAAGTCTCAGTCAATGTCGATAACCAGTCATATCGCACCTATAATGCGGAGTTATGACCCTTAGATTTTTGTAAATTGTGGAGTCATCCGATCTTGATGAAGCTTGGGGGGCATAAGGTCAATTTATACATGTCGATGATAGTATTACAGGTGTACGACGGGCGTATATTGTGTCCATTTGGCGCTGTTGTTATTATTGTTTCCTGTTTGGTTGTTAAGAAAAAAAAGTTTTTCTTTTGCTTATTTTTTTTCTTCAGTTTATCTTTTTGTTTCAATTAAAACTGACCATGGCTCATTTTTTTCGAACTTGTTTCTTTTTTCCCCATTTTTTTCCTTTTTTTTTAAATTGTTAGCCTGGGGTCGTTGGTTAAAAGTTCGGTTGTGTTGCACTTGTAAACAAAGTATTGAAGGGCATTTAATGATGAAACCCCTTGATATAAGAGCCATTCTATCTTGTAAAGCAACCACAGGCCCTCTTGTTCTTTATTATTATTAAAGGGAATGTAGCGACACAGCCAAACCATCTGTATTATTGAGAGTTCTGAGATACTTGAATAAGGGTGAAAGAATGATCAAAATCGGATGATAAATAAAGAAGATGTGAGCATTTGAAGTTTCTGTTGAAACGGATATGGAAGCGGCCATTTTGAGAGCTATGAAATCACGGTTCTAAATGACCATATATGGAATATTTATAAATCTGAAATTTTACTGATTTATAGGGAAAAAATGACAACAACTGTATGAAAAATATGTAATACTTAATGGCAGTAATGCTGTATATGACCAGTAAAAAAATTCATTGATTTGCAGTGATTTTCTTTATTTTAAATGATATTCATCAATATTCCATATATGGTAATATGGAACTATGACGTCATAGTTCTAAAAATGGCGGCTCCCATATTCGTTTTAGAACAACCTTTAAATGGTCATATCTTTTTTGTTTATCATCCGATTTTGATAATTCTTTCACCTTTTTCCAAGTTTTTCAGAACTCTCAATAACAGAGCTTGTTTGGTTGTGTCGCTACATTCCCTTTAATGATTTCTAACCCCTGGACTATCAAGTTTGCACATTTGAAGACTTTGGGGTCAAAGATGGCCGCGCCCCGGGGCCCAAAGTTTGTATATAGAGATTTTGGTTGTACAAAAAAATAAATAAGGAAATACTTAATATCTTTAACCAGATTTAGGAAGGGACAATCTTTTCATCTTTTTGAAGATCTTCAGGTGATATATTCAGGGCCATGTAGATTCAGGGCCATGTTGGCCCTCTTGTTTGATTTTCCTGCCAATAAATAGTGCCGCGCAGACATAAGTCGTAGTTTCTTACGATTCGCAGAATACAAATATCACTGTTTGGACAAAAAGGGTCACTTTACTGATTTAATGTGGAGAAACAGTTGTGCGTAATCAAAAACCTTTTTTTTAGTTTTTGTGCGGACTTTTTCAGATTGTACAGAAGAAAAGCCTTGTGAGACAAAACCGCTGCGCAGACAAAAACTTTATTTGTTCAAACTTTTCTGTAGACAAAAAGCGCAGTGTGAATAAAATGAGTCACTTTTTCAAATTTTGTGCGAACAAAAGGCAATGCAGACAAAAGGCGCCGCGCGAACAAAAGCCAATGTGATGTCATAGACGTACATGTGTCACCGCGATGACTTTTACTGATTTAATATTGGGTAAGTAGCTTAAGTTTGTAAATGTAAATTCATGTGTTTCAGTTTAGCAAAGATTAGTACATAGATGGTCAAAAGACGAGAACATTGGTTTGCTATCCAAAGATGGGGCGAAAAAAACACAAAAGAAACATTAAAAGAC
Source organism: Cyrtodaria siliqua (assembly GCA_037043455.1). Lineage (NCBI taxonomy): Eukaryota > Metazoa > Mollusca > Bivalvia > Adapedonta > Hiatellidae > Cyrtodaria > Cyrtodaria siliqua. The sequence goes on from JAWPHD010003990.1 coordinate 31,829, forward strand.
GTACAACTCTAAATATGTTAATTGAGCAAGTTCGGAGCAAAAGGAAATCAAAAAAGTCAGAAACAAATAATAATGATTCAAAGGACCCTACCAAGGAAACGTCGTGTTACAGTGAAATATGTAAGGATACAACAGACACTATGGAGAAAAAGGTTTCGTTCAGTGACGAACATAATATCACAAAAAATACTGTGGAGGAAAATGTGCGTCAGATTGATAGAAGGAAGGCCAAATATACCAGTAAGGAAGAATTGGTACGCTGCGGTGAAGTAAATAACGAAACAAAAGACAGTGCACATGAAGAAATGGGTTACAGTGAGATAGAGAAAGACACCCATAACAATATAGAGACATTAGTTTGTAACAGTGAGAAAAATAAAAACACCAACGATAAGTCAGTAAAAAAGGGAAAACCAAACATAGGTGATATAAAGCAAGGTCAATTGATGAATGTGTTAGGTATGACTGCGACGGATCAGAGTAAAGGGAAAACAGAAATCGGTGACCAATCAGACGAACAAATATACGATAACGTCAATAAAAAGCTAGTTACTAAAGACAGGTTTGAAAATGTGAGTTACAGTGATGAGAATATTGACACTAAAGACAGTGCCAATGAAAGTAGTTGTCCCACTCATAAAAAGAAAGAAATACAAGACAGTCCAGGTGTGAATAATATCGATAAACAGACTGGCACAAAAGAAAAAAATATTACGAATAGTAAGAAAAAACGAAATAGTGTTAATAAAAAACGAAAAAGCAATAATAATAATATACCGGAATGTCAGAGTGTTAAAAAGAAAAACACACAAGGCGGTACAGAAAAAAACGCCAGCAACAATAGTACCGAGGAAAAGGTTCATCAGAGTAAAGAATCGAAAGACGCTAAAGACAGTACAGATCACGATGTGTATATTATCGATAAACAATATGGCGCCCAAGAAACTTTCATTACGAATGAAAAGCATGAACGAAAAAGAGATAATAAGAAAAAACACAAAGATCATACTAATAAACCCGAATGCCCGAGTGTCAATAACAAAGACAAGCAAGACTGTACAGAAGCAAATGCGAGTTACAGTGACAAAACTAACCAAAGAAACGACAGTACAGAGGAAAAGGTTAATTACAGTAACGAAAGGAAAGACACAAAATATAGGACCGAACACACTCTGTATAACACCGATAAACAGAAAGAGACAACAGACATTTTACGAAAAAGAAGAAAACAAAAAAAGATTAAAAGAAGTGAAACAATACGTTACAGTGTAAACAAAAACAGTACGGAGGACGAATTAGAAATAAAACCACAAGATGAAGGGAAAACATGCATAGAACACCGTGATCTAGGAAACACATTCACAGAACTACATGATGAACAAGATTTAGAGAAGGATCACTCTGATAAAGGAGAACCAGAGAGGGATCACCGTGATAAAGGAAAATCAGGGATGAAACGCCGAGATAAAAGAAAATTAGCGCTGGATAACCAAGATGAAGGAGAAGCAGGGATGGATCACCAAGGTGAAAGAGAAACAGGGATGGATCACCAAGATGAAGTAGAAACAGGGATGGATCACCAAGATGAAGGAGAAACAGGGATGGATCACCAAGATGAAGGAGAATCAGGAATGGAAATTCGCGATAAAGGAAAATCAGGGATGAAATGCAGTGATAAAAGAAACTCAGGGAATGCTCGCCAAGATGAAGAACAAATAACGATGGATCATCCAGGTGAAGGAACATCAGGGATGGATCATCAAGATGAAGGAGAATCAGGAATGGAACATAGTGATAAAGGAAAATCAGGGATGAAACACCGTGATAAAAGAAACACAGGGACAGATCGCCAAGATGAAGGAGAACCAGGGATGGATACCCAAGATGAAGTAAAATCAGGGATGGATCACCAAGATGAAGGAGAAACAGAGAAGGATCATCGTGATAAAGGAAAGTCAGGGATAAAACGCCGTGATAAGAGAAACTCAAGGAAGAATCGCCAAGATGAAGGAGAAACAGGTATGGATAACCGAGGTGAAGGAATATCAGGGATGGATCACCAAAATGAAGGAGAAACAGGGATGGATCATCGTGATAAAGGAAAAACAGGGATGAAACGCCGTGATAAAAGAAACTCAGGGAAGGATCGCCAAGATGAAGGACAAACAGGGATGGATCATCCAGATGAAGGAGAAACAGGAATGGATCATTGTGATAAAAGAAAATCAGGGATGAAACGCCGTGATAAAAGAAGAAACTCAGGGAAGGATCGCCAAGATGAAGGAGAAACAGTGATGGATAATCCAGATGAAGGAGAAACAGGGAAGGATCATCCAGATGAAGGAGAAACAGGGATTGATCATCGTGATAAAAGAAAATCAAGGATAAAACGCCGTGATAAAAGAAACTCGAGGAAGGATCGCCAAGATGAAGGAGAAAAAGGAATGGATCACCAAGATGAAGAAACATCTGGGATGGTTCATCGTGATACAGGAAAATCAGGTATGAAACGGCATGATAAAAGAAACCCAGGGAAGGGTCGCCAAGATGAAGGAGAAAAAGGGATGGATAACCAAGATGAAGAAGAATCAGAGATGGATCATCAAGATGAAGGCGAAACAGGAATGAAACGTCGTGATAAAAGAAAAGCAGGGAAGAATCGCCAAGTTGAAGGAGAAACAAGGATAAATCGTCGTGATAAAGGTAAAGCAGTGATGGATCATCAAGATGAAGAAAAAGAAATGGATCATCGTGATAAAAGAAAATCAGGGATGAAACGCCGTGATAAAAGAAACTCAGGAAAGGACCGCCAAGATGGTGGAGAAACAGGTATGGATCACCAAGATGAAGGAAAATCAGGCAAGAAACGTCGTGATAAAAAAAACTCAGGGAAGGATGGCCAAGATGAAAGAAAAACAGAGATGGATCACCAAGATGAAGGGGTATCAGGGATGGAGAACCAAGATGATGAAGAAATAGAGATGGAAAATCGTGATAAAGGAACATCGAGGATGAAACGCCGTGATAGAAGAAAATCAGGAATGGATCACAAAGATGAAGGAGAAACAGGGATGGATCACCAAGATGAAGTAGAATCACTGATGGATAATTGTGATAAAGGAAAATCAGGGATGAAACGCCGTGATAAAAGAAAATCAAAAATGGATCACCAAGGTGAAGGAGAAACAGGGATGGATCACCAAGATGAAGTAGAATCACTGATGGATAATTGTGATAAAGGAAAATCAGGGATGAAACGCCGTGAAAAAAGAAACTCAGGGAAGGATCACCAAGATGTAGGAGACACAGTGATGGATAACCACGATGAAGGAGAAATACGGATGGACCACCAAGATGAACACGAATCAGGGATGCAAAATTGTGATAAAGGAAAAACAGGGATGAAATGCCGCGATAAAAGTAACTCAGGGAAATATCACCAAGATGAAAGAGAAACAGGGATGGATCCCCAAGATGAAGGAAAAGCAGGGATGGATCACCAAAATGAAGGGGAATCGGGGATGGATAACCAAGATGAAGGAAAATCAGGGATAGATCAAGAGGAAGGAGAAACAGAGATGGATCACCAAAATGAAAGACAATCAGTGAAGGATCACCAAGATGAAGAAGAATCGAGTATGAAACGCTGTGAAAAAAGAAATTCATGGAAAGATAACCAAGATGAAGAAGAAACAGGGATGGATAACCAAGATAAAGGGGAATCAGCGATAGATCATCGTGATAAAAGAAAATCGAGGATGAAACACCGTGATGAAAGAAACTTAGGGAAGGATCACCAAGATGAAGAAGAATCAGGGATGGATCGTCGTGATAAAGGAAAATCAAGGACGAAACTCCGTGATGGAGGAAAATCAAGGATGAAACACCGTGATAAAAGAAACTCAGAGAAGGATCACCAAGATGAAGGACAAACAGGGATGGAAATTCGTGATAAAGGAAACTTAAGGATAAAACGTCGTGATAAAGAAAATTCAATTATGAAACACCGTGATAAAAGAAACTCAGAGAAGAATCACCAAGAGGAAAGAGAAACAGGGATGGATAACGAAGATGAAGAAAAATCATCACTGAAGGATAATCGTGATAAAGGAAAATCAAGGATGAAACGCAGTGATAAAAGCAAATCTGAAAAGGATCACAAAGATGAAGAAGAACCTGTGATGGATCACCAAGATGAAAGAGAATCAGTGAGGGATCACCAAGATGAAGGAGAATCGAGGATGAAAAGCCGTGATAAAAGAAAATCATGGGTGGATAACCAAGATGAAGGAGAAACAGCGATGGATCACCAAGATGACGGAGAAACAGGGATGGATCACGAAGATGAAGGAGAATCAGGGAAGGATAATCAAGACGAGCGAGAATCAGGGATGGATCACCAAGATGAGGGAGAATCAGGTATTGATCACCAAGATGAAGCAGAAACAGGGATGGATCACCAAAATGAGGGACAATCAGGGATCGATAACCAAGATGAAGCAGAAACAGGGATGGATCACCAAAATGAGGGACAATCAGGGATGGATAACCAAGATGAAGGAGAATCAGCAATGGATCACAAAGATGAGGGAGAATCAGGGATGGATCACCAAGATGAAGGAGAAACAGGGATGGATCACCAAGATGAGGGAGAAACAGGGATGGATAATCAAAATAAGGCAGAATCAGGGATGGATCACCATGATGAGGGAGAATCAGGGATGGATAATCAAGATAAAGGAGAAACAGGGATGGATCATCAAGATGAAGGAGAAACAGGGATGGATCACCAAGATGAACGAGAATCAGGGATGGATCACCAAGATGAAGGAAACCCAGGAATGGATCACAAAGATGAAGGAGAAACAGGGATGGATCAAGATGAAGGAAAATCAGGGATACATCACCAAGATGAAAGCGACTTAGATATGTACCACGTTGATGAAACAGAACCAAATATTGAACACTGTGATATAAACGAAAAAGATACAAGACACCTTGATGATAGAGAGTCATATATGAAAGAAAGTTTTGTTTTGGTAAGCTCTGAAAATGATGAAAAATCAGATGAGTCGTCTGAAGCCTTTAGATTTAAAATAGAGCAAGATGTTTGGAAAAAGATAAAACCTATTGAAATTGAGCAAGGAAAAGCTAAACGGAAAGTAAGAAAAATGATGTCACCATGGACTGATGTTTTTGCGGAAAAGATTAATGGAAAACATAAAGGATGTGTGTTACGTTTCAATTACCACCGCATAAAAACGTTAAATAGCAGAAAGACAAATGCACCCTTCCTTGTTGCTGAAGCTTCCTGTATTGGAAAGCACTGTACGGCAAGTTTTGAATTCAGAAAAGAGTTAGAACCACAGACAAATGAAGACGTGTTCATAACATGCCAAGTGCAAGGCAGTATTGTTCATACTGCCGAAGAAATAAATAGGAGGAACATAACTGGAATAAGAAGAACAGAAATTGCAAAGGAAATAACAAAATCATCATCAATCAATTTCTATTACGATAATCTGCTTTCGTCACAAAAGGACGAACTAAATTTGGGAAATTTTACTTCCGCTCCTAATCCCACGGTCCTGCGAAAACTTATTTCGGAAGAAATTAAGAAAGAAAACTATCACCAAAACATTCTTACAGAACTTCAACTTTTAAAAGAATGTTTTGAGAAAGAAGATGATCCGTTTATTCACGATATTGGCATGGACCCTTTTTGTTTAATTATGTATTCAGAAAAACAGCTGAAACTTATCAGGAATTTGTCATCAAGAAAAGAACTAAACATTTATCTTGATGCTACAGGATCGGTAATTTCAACTATTAAAACTCAAAAAAGGCCGTATCTGTATTCAATGGTTATCAAGCCAGATCCAAAACTTCCTCCAGTGTCGGTAGCTGACATGCTTTCAACTCAGCATACTATTCCACGGATTGAGTTATTCTTATCAACAGTAAAACGGGCCATCAATAAATCTGGGAAGACTTTAAATGTCAACAAAATTGAAACGGACCATAGCCTAGCTCTGATTCAGGCATGCCTTAAGACCTTCAACTTTATGGATATAAAATCCTACCTCCAACGATGTTATCAAATAATGATGGGGGCAGAAAAACCAGAAAACCTCACAGTTCACCATCTCTGCGCAGCTCACATTCTGAAGGATTTTATGAGAAGTCTTATAAAAACGAATTCGAAAATGCGACGAAATCTCAGAAAACTAGCCTACCAGTGTTTTACCCTACTGCAAAATTCAACATCGCTGGAGGAAGGGAAATCGATATTTCGACAAATTTGCACAGTGTTTCTTAACGAATACAACGTTACACATGTTTCGGAATCATTAAAAAAATTAAAACAAAAATTCAGCAACGAAGGAGAAGACGACGAAGAAGATGACATAGCTGCTGAGGAAGAAAGCGAACGTTTTAAAGAAGAAGACCATCTGTTGGAAGGGAAAACCATAAAAGAAAGTTCGCCGTTCACAGAAATTTTCAAAAGAGAAGCAATTGGAGTAGGGCAAAGTATTGAACAATTAAAAAACAGAGAAAGCTTTGGAAAGAATGAATTATACTCCCCAAATATCATTTCCTGCCTCGAAGACCACTTTCTATATCTTTTTCCGATGTGGAGTGGATCAATGCTCGCAACGATGACTTTAACAGACAAAGATGGCATGTCTTATTCCATGAAAAGAGACACCAACTCTCCAGTTGAAGATTGGTTTAAGCTCGTAAAGTACGATGCAGGTGTTAAAAGCCATGAACGCCCTTCAAAATTTGTCATTGCTTTGCGCAGGACAATTCATGGAAGGATAGTTGAAACGGAATTCCCAGGAGCTAGACAGAAAAGGACAAAAAGAAAAAGAGAAGTGGACGCTGATCTAAATATCAAAGAGGAATTTTGGCAGAGAAAAAGTAAAAAGACGACATCAACTTACACTGTCGGATCGAAATGCAAAACAAACACAAAAAGCAAAAACCCTAGAGTACCGATGGTGGCAAAATGGGGAGGAATGCTCGAAGGGAAACACTTGGTGAACACATGCACAATAGACAATTGGCTTACTATCCTTCATGTTAAGTACACAGAAGAAGAAAGATTCAAACTGATGTTTACAAAAGAGAAAGGGAACGTGTTTCAGACTTTGCTAACAGTGTTTACACTGATGACAGAAGAACAATTTGCGGCAGCAAAATTGGTGTGGGTTACTTTTATTGAGAAGGCTGTAACAGACTACACTAATCTATATGGAGACGAATCGGAATATTTCGTTCAATTTCTGGACCGTGAGTGGGTTTCAACAACAAAGAGTCAGTGTTCCAGTGCCATGTGTTCGGAACCATTTGAAGAGTCCAGAGACGCACACGGAATTAACATCAGGTAAACTGTTAAAGTGTTTTCTTTATTTTATTGTAAAATGAGTTTGTATGGTTGTCAGAAACGGTATTTACTGCATAACCTTGCATAATTGTAAACCTGGGACTGCTTAGGTATAAAAAAAACAGGTGTTTTGTTACATTGCTTGACATTTTCAGATGTATTCTTGATAATCAACCAGTTTATTACCAATTCACAGTGACATATCATTTACATATCCGACATCAGAGAATCGCAGACTAGATAATTACTATACAATAGCGGGTTATCATGAAATCATGAAAAGCTAGCTGGAACATATGGAAACGTCCTGATGCCAGGGGTATTTTTTTTTATCTCGTAATTACGACTTAGTATCTCGTAATTACGACTTAGTATCTCGTAATTACGACATTAGTATCTCGTTATTACGACTTAGTATCTCGTAATTACGACTTAGTATCTCGTAATTACGACTTAGTTTCTCGTAATTACAATAGTATCTCGTAATTACGACTTATCATCTCGTAATTACGACTTATTCTCATTATTGTCATGTAGATGATTACCTAACCTTTTTCACAAAAATGGCAGAAAATGACATGGTTTCGTTCTTGAAATCACGGGACATCCCGGAGTAGGAAGGTGGTAGCCACGAAAGTCCATTGACATTAGTAAGGTGGTAGCCACGAAAGTTCATTGGCACTAGTAAGGTTGTAGCCACCAAAGTACATTTGCACTAGTAAGGTGGTAGCCACCAAAGTCCATGGGCGCTAGTAAGGTTGTATCCACCAAAGTTCTTTAGCCCTAGTAAGGTGGTAGCCACCAAAGCACATTGGCGTAGTAAGGTGGTAGCCACCAAAGTCCATTGGCACTAGCCACCAAAGTCTATGGCACAATTAAGGTGGTAGCCACCAAAGTCCATTGGACTATTGAGGTGGTAACCACCAAAGTCCATTGGCACTATTAAGGTGGTATCATTCTGATAAACGCGTCGGTGTTGATTGTGATATACATACGAATGTCAGCGTCCATATCCATCTGATCTAAGGTATTGATAATACTTCAGTCTATAATAGAATGCTTCTAACATTATAGCCTAACGAACGAGAAGATAGTAAGTCGTAATTACGAGATACTAAGTCGTAATTACGAGATACTAAGTCGTAATTACGAGATACTATTGTCGTAATTACGAGATACTAAGTCGTAATTACGAGATACTATTGTCGTAATTACGAGATACTAAGTCGTAATTACGGAATACTAAGTCGTAATTACGAGATACTAAGTCATAATTACGAGATAGTAAGTCGTAATTATGAGATAAAAAAAATTACCCCTGGCACCAGGACGCTTCCATAGGAACAGTATAGAATAATACGCGCTATATATTTTAACAGAGCGCAGCATGTCTGCTAATTTTTACTAATTTAATTGAAAGCAAAATGCGCAATATTTTTCAAAAAGGCTTATCAGCACCATGCTTGCAGTATATTTGGTGTTAATTTCAGTTTGTCAAGAAATATCGACAGTTTGCAAGAGTTGGTATCAGAGTGGCTTAAACATGACATTCCGTGTCAATCCAACCCAGAAATTGGCGAATCAGCAGATGGGTAAGAACCTAATCACTTGATTTAATTAGGCTATTTAATTATCTGTTTTGTAACAATAAACCTTGCATTTGATATATCTGTTCGTCTTTTGGAGTGTACTACGCCATTACTGATATTGAACTATTCCGAATAGAACCTTTTTTTTTTTGTTTTCATATCATTTTGTTTACAAAAGAAAATGGGGAACCAATAATTGCCTGTTTTATGAACCCTGGTATCATCCTATTTATAATAAATTAGTGCGACTAACATTTCATTCAAAATTTCATGGTTAACACAGGTGAAGTTTAGTCATATATTTGAATGCAATGGATATTTTAGTGACTTTCATTTTGGAGAAACTTCAACCTTATACCATATCCACAGTCGATCTTCTTGAAGCTTTATTTGCCGTGATCATAATTTGTTTTGCCTTTGTTCTATGATCTGGTTCTGTTCAGTTATGCTTGTCCAGTGGTATAAATAAAATAACGTCTTGAAATAGATCGTTATAATATTAAACGTTTATCACATAAAATCCACTGGAACAACGTAAACTGAATAAAATGTGTTGTCCGTTAGGGCCATCGTACCATCGCGTATCGACCTGTACAAGTCGATGCGCGATGGCACAATGGTACGATGGCGATGGTACGATGGCGATGGTACGATGACGCGATGGTACGATGGCGATGGTACGATGGTACGATGGCGATGACGCGATTGACCAACTTGTAAAGGTCGATACGCGATGGTACGATGGCCCTAACGGAACACTGTAGTTGTGTAGTTGCATTTACAGTAGACATTTGATGTTACTTTGGCTATAATACATTTATAGGTACAGTCAATACAGGCCAGAGGTTCTGCACCACTGAATAGGTCTAAATCGCTAAAATGGTTACAGGCGCATACATGCTTTATGTATTTTCAGAATGGCAGTAACACACTGTCAAGGCAGAAGAACAGTAAAAAGAAGTGTTCATCAAAAAACACCGGTGATGCCCTTGAGGGTATATGAACACTGCTTAGGTGGGAGATTAAACCTTAATCAGATTCTGCAAAGTGACTTTGTTAATGTCAATGAATCACTATATGCTGTAGCTGGTGTAACAATGCACAGAGACGCCCATTACTGTGCCGTTGTGAACACGTTGACCTTTGGATCGAGGTGGTATGATGGTCTCGTAGGAAAGTTGGAACCAATACCACGTGACATTAAATCTTGGAAACCTTGCCATGCTATTCTTTGCCAGGTATTTTAAGAAGTTTCAAATACATTTTTTTAAATAATGTGGGCCGTTAACCAGATAGACAGTGTATTAACAAGTTTCTAGTTATTACCATAAGAAGTCCGATTTAAATTAATATTAACGATTGAACAACACAATGAGTTGTCTAGTTTTTCAGCCAAACATTTTCATAAGTAATATTTAAACAGAAAGTAAAATGCGACTTAATGAAATGGATATGCACATTTTATTTGCATGTGAAGCAAATTAATAGTGTCTTCATTTGTATTTGTATTGACACCAATCCCTCGTCCAGCTCACCAGCCTCTTTAATGTACGAAAAAAGGTAATTTTTGTTATCTTTGTGCTTGTTTACCGCATTGTTTCAAAATGTTGTACATCATCAATGGTAGTGCAATCCAGTGTAAGTACTCAACTGAGCTTGTTTAACTTTTTTAGCTCGCCTGAGCCGAATACTCAACGTGAGCTGTTGTGACAGCCTTTTGTCCGCCCGTCCGTCCTTTCGTCCGTTACATTTTGCTTAAATGATTTCTCATAAAATCCTTGACCATTTTGACCAAGCTTCACATGGATGATGCTGAGGCCAATGGCTTTCAATTTTATAAAAATTAGGTTAAAGCGATATCAAGATGGCCGCCGTTTTGATAAAACGTAGAATCCTTAAACAATCTTCTTCTCAAGAACCGCTGAACAGATTTCGACAGTGTTTCTTTGTATATAATTGCAAACGCCTAGTCTATCACACATTTTCAAATGAAGTCCCCTGGGTTATAAATGACCTTCCCCCTGTAATCTTAAATGTGTATATGGAGATTTGGCTGTTACTAAAATAGAAAAAAAAGAGATATTGCAACGAAACTTGCTATGTTTATTCCTTATATGGAATGAAAGCTTTAGATTATTGCATCTGAGGTCACTGGATTCAGGGTCAAGGTAGCTGTTACTAAAAATAGAAAAACGGTTCCCACTAAATAATGTTGTTAGGAATGACATACTGTGACGATTTAGTATAGAAAGGAAGCTTATTGTTGCATTTGAGGTCAATGGAGACAAGGTCAAGATCGCTGTTACTAAAATAAAAAATATTTCCACTCAATTACTTTTGTTAGAAGGAGAAATTAGATGAAACTTGCTGTGTGATGGTAGCATATAGGGTAAGGAATGTTGATTTTGCATATGAGGTTACTACGGTCAAGGTCAAGGTCACTGTTACTAAAATAGCAACATGGGTTCCACTCAATAACTTTTTTTAGGAATGAGATATTGCGACGAAACTTTCTATAAAAGTATCTTATCTGGAAAGGAGGTTTATGATTGAGCTTGAGGTCACAGGGGTCAAAGTCAAGGTCGGTGTTACTAAAAATTCAATAACGTTTGTTAGAAATGAGATTTCAACGAAATTGTCTGTGTATATTGTTATATTGGAAGGAAGCTTGGGATTGTATTTGAGTTCAATGGAATCAAGGTTAATGTCACTGTCACCAAAAATAGAAACAAGTAACGTCGCAGATCACCAATTTCGGAAAATATATATGAGTTATTGCCCATGGTTAACGAAAAAACGTGCCATTTTATCGGTTATTCGGTCGGTCTATCGGTCGGTCGGTTCAAAATACTGTCCTCGCTATTTTTCCAAAGCCCCTTAATGGATTTTACCGAAACTTTATGGAAAGCATCAGTATCAAGTGAACATGTGCATAACATCGTCTTGGTCCAGTTCGACGATATATGAATGAATTATATCCCTTTGAATTTTTCACACAAATATATATTGTCCGCGTTATTTTTCAAAAACCCTAGGATTTTCACGAAACGTTATGAGAAGCATCAGTATGAAATGAGATGTGCATAACATAGTCTCGTTCCGATTCGATGAGGATTTTTTACAAAGGTATGGCCCTTTGAATATTATCACACGCAAAATCTTGTCCGCGTTATTTCTCCATAACCCCTTGATGGGTGTTCAAGAAACTTTACGAGAAGCGCCAAATTGATAAGGTGGATAAAGTGGAGATGCGCGTATCACCGTCTCGTTCCGGTTCGATGATTTGTGGCAGAGTTATGGCCCTTCGAGTATTTTTACAAAAACTATTGTCGGCGAAACTGAATGAGAAGGCGGCAGTATCAAGTGGAGATGCCCATATCGTTTTGGGGTTACAGTTTGATGGTTCTTTTACGGAGTTATGACCTATTGAATATTTTCAATATTGAAGTGCTATTGCTCCATAACGTCTGTATGGAAGTTCACGAAACTTTATGAGAAGCATCAGTATGAAGTAAAGTTGCGCATATCGTCGTTGGGTACTAGTTTCAATGATAGGGCTATTAATCATATGCAGTGGTAGTTCCAGTTTGTCATCACGCAAGCGCCTCATTTTGCATCCTTAATTCATCAGAATGTTTGTATCAATAAAAATGGACAGGTTTAAAAGTTACCAATATCGCGTTTTAAGTATATGTGGTTATAGTCGATGTTCAACGGAAAAGGGCTATATTTCGCAGTGGAATCAGTCCAACTGCTTCATTTTGCATCCGATATTCAGTAAACTTGGTCAGAATATGTATATAAAGGAATTCTTTGAGTTTTGTCCCTTACCAATTTTGCTGAAATGGAAACCCTGTGGTCAAATCTGGCCGCGCCCCATGGTTCACAGTTATGCAAAGACTTATAAAGGAAAATTGCTAAAAAAAGTTCTCTGAAACTACATCAGCTTGAGGTATGTGCATGTAGAATAATCTTGTGGTCCTCAATCAACTTTGTTCAAATCGAGACCATGGGATCATATATACACTTACTGGGAATAGGACACGGATTCAACATTAAACCAACATCGGCCCCGGGGTCCATCCACACGGCTGGTGACATGACCCATGGGTTATCACTTGGAAACGTTGAGATCCCACACAATTACCTTACACATACTTAATGGGCATGAACAGACGGATACGTCCCACCCCTGAGGAAATAACACCGCAATAATAACTAGGAAACCGTTGAGATCCCCACCATGTGTAGCCATATGCAAATAATATATATGAACTTACTGGGCATAAACACGGATACAAACATCCAACAAGCATCGGCCCCGGGGTACGTCCCACCCTTGAGGAAATAACCCCGCGATAATAACTTGGAAACCGTTGAGATCCCCACCATGTGTAGCCATATGCAAATAATATATATGAACTTACTGGGCATAAATACGGATACAAACATACAACAAGCAGCAGCCCTGAGATCAGTCCCCACCGCTTGAAAAATAACCCCTGGGTCATAACTTGGAAACCGTTGAGATCCCATTCAATAACCATATATCTTATATGAACTTAATAGGTGTGAACTGAAGGATAGAACCATCAAACCATCATTGACCCTGGGGTCCATACCCACACCTTGGCCTCTGTGTTATAACTTGGAAACCGTTGGGATACCCACCCTATAATCTTATATACACTTACTGGACCTGAATACTTTAAGGCGGGCGCGGCATTTGCGATGTCGTGCCTTTGACTGCATTATTCGATTATAAAATTATAAGCTAGTTTTGACTTTGTTTTTTATCATTGCGAAGATCAGGTGAGCGATCGGGGACAGTTTGATCCTCTTGCTATGTATCTAAATGTGTTTAAAATTGTGTTAAAATGATTGGTAAACATATTCAGTTGATATACGACAACATCTGAGATTGTCATAAGTGAAACTATATCAAAATATGTTTTATACTCTTTTGTCACAACGATATGTTTGAACTATGACAAGGAAGCATACTATTGTACTTGATTTTAAGAAACATATGCCTGAACATGTCTTCGGGAAATATAAACTCTAGTGCAGCAATATGTTTTCAAATCAATGCTGTAGATTGTTAAACAATATATCTAAAACAATATTAACAAAAATGTTAGAAGAATTTGTTGTTACATGGCAATTTTTTATTAAAATTAATGATTGTGTGCTTATTTATATTAATCTAAATCTCCAGGTAATACCAGTATAATGTGCGTTACATGTTGTATAAGTTAAGAGTCGCGTTGTGATTAGTAAAGCATGTTCACATTTTATAAGCGCGTACCCCCACCCACATAAAAAAAAGACATGTACCAAAACAAAACACCAAAAAAACACCAATTGTTTTTCTTAGTTTCTTACATTAATCAAGATTATCGAGATTTCCCAAAATACACAACTGTATAAACTTTAGAACCTTTTTCACCTTTTGAGGCTATAAGAACAAACATAGCTGATCAACTGTTTACTGTCTACTACTTAAGAGAGTACAACTTTCGATGCACTAGGCTAGTATATCCGGTCAATTTGCAATAATAGTTAACACATCTATTATCGGTTTGGAATATTATTTAACGGCTGATCAACATATTTCTGCTTATTTAAAACCGCGCAAGTATATCCATTGTATTCAACTGGCTTTATAGCTTTGTTATCTTTTTAAAACGTAATATTTTTAGTTTATTACAGTTGTGTCAATATTTTTGAAAAATATTATTAGCAACTGTTTCAAAGGAAGGCCACCTTGTATCATAAGGTGTTCCAAGTACGATTTGGAAACCGATACTTTGTTGGTATGGCAGGTGACTTGTTAATATAAGTAGAAGTCGAAAGACTTTATATTTTTTAGTTGAAATGTTTCTACAGAACACACGTTGTGGTCTGAGGTGTTTCGGTTACGATTTTTGAAAACAAATATTTGTTAATATTATATTTGATTTGTGTAGATTAATATATATATTATGTAACAAGGTTTTGACACTAAATGTTAATAACTGGCACGCTGACAAAGTGCGATGTGAAGATGATAACGAATAAAAAATAGTTTTGATTTTATCATAATCATTTTTAACTGAGTTTTGACCCTTTGATTTTTGACTGATAAATATAAATAAATATATATATATATATATATTTCAAATAATTTTATCAGTTAATAATATATAATTGTTTCAAATAGATTTCAAGAAATATGATTCTTTACAATACCATTGTGCAGCCGCCACGGAGCACGTCATTGTGTGCTATGACGTCGCCTTGAAAACCAACAACAACATTACGTTATCAATGATGAAACATGTTATAAGTAGTTAACATAATAGCTATTTATTTTGATCATTGTATTATTCATGATTTGCATTAAATGAACCTGTATAGTATTGTTGGGAAAAAATCTTCTGTAGCTGATCGAGTTTGGCATAAATATTCAAAGTACTAAGAAAACAAATAGCAGTCATTTTCCAAAAGACATTAATTTAATATATACCAGTGTTATTAATTTGTTAACACAAATATTTTAAGAAAATGTGTACTTTTTTAAACTTTAAGAGTGTTATATTTCACTTTTATTTTAACTTTTTTGTTCTTTTCAAATATAATAATATTTAGTTAACATTTTAGTGCTCCTTGCATTTCTGACATCGTCAATTTCAACTAAAAAGCAAGGAACTGTGCTCCTACTTATTTATATTGATCACGTTTATCCTTGTTCAATATTCATAAAATTTCATCATTGGAACACCATTGACAATACTACTTTAGTTTTGTGTATATTTGCTATCGAATTTTCTTTCAATTGCAATTTCCAGTCCCGAAATTCAGTTATAAAATATGGGCGTCTCGCCCTCTTAGATCATTCATGGGAACGTAAGAAGATATGTTATCGAACTTCTGTTTAAATCATTTGATTTCTTATGAGTTGCGATATCGAAAAAGTTCACGTATTATCTGAAAAACCCTCATATATAAATTATAGACGGAAATATGGTGTGTCTAACTCCTAATCCATTTTTAAATGGATTGTTTTAATATTTAGCACGATGACTTAGATATGATTTAGTAGCGAAAGAAAGTATTTACTGTTCGATTGTTTTTGGGACTCATGGCTCTTTGATTTTTAACTTTTAACATATCGAGAAGAAACCATCGTCTGTTTTACTTCTCATTCAGTTTACGTGTTTTGTTTAAATAGTTGTCATGTTCACTATACATGATGTGAAGATGAAAGCGAAAAATAACGATTTTTAATTTGATCAGTGTTTACATGACTAATGCCCTTTGAAGTTTCTGACATATATAACATACAGTGGACATTCTTGTGTGGCTCACTAAACTATAATGGACTATGGAAATGCCAGCATAAGCAGTGGGTACCTTTTATTTTTACTCGGTATATATATCAGATGATATAATGGTAGGTATCAATCAATTACTTCCAACATGTGTCTTTTATTTTGACAAGATGAATCCACCCTACTTTGATTCCTCAAACGCTTAGGTTCTCGTGTTCTATCTACTGTAAAAGCGAGTGTTGACAAGAAAAGTCGTAGCGCTGTTTAAGTACAATATGTTGATTGGCTTGAAAAGGCTTTAGATTGATATTCTGTTTTGATTTGTTAATATGCTATTGTGTTACTTGCGTTAATAGCCGTTAATGCAGACGTCCATGGAGTATATATGTAATACATTCATTTGAAAGTTTAAACTGTGTATATCTTATTCACAACCCGTCTACGTGTATTATTTAACGGAACTAAACCACCAGATAACGGCAAAAGTACACTATAAAACCATTTATCAAAACTCTATCCATGTGTTCAGGTAATATAATTATGTATATGAGCCAATAAAAGAACAGCTTTATTCAGGGGTTCTTAAAAAATATGTAATTGAATATGCGTAACATGGACTTTGGACCAGCATTACGCTTTGGAGCTGCAGCCATTAGCGAGAGCGGTATGTATATGTAAGTTTTTCCAATTTTGAAGAAAAACTTCTTATATGCGCTTTTTTATGTGGCTGTCCCATGTCTAACTCTGAGCAGGAAATGTCAAACTCCGACATTGGTTCGAATATTGAACTCCAAAATGGGTTTGAAAATCGAACTCCGAAATTGGAATATCGAACTCCGAGTTCAATTCGAATGTCGAACTCCGAGTGGGTTTCGAATGTTGAACTCCGAGCTGGCAATGTCGAACTCCGAGATGGATTCAAATGTTAAACTCCGAGCTGCGAATGTCGAACTCCGTGTTAGGTTCGAATGTTGAACTCCGAGCTGCGAATGTCGAACTCCGTGTTGGGTTCGAATGTTGAACTCCGAGCTGCGAATGTCGAACTCCGAGTTGGATTTGAATGTTGAACTCCGAGCTGGCAATGTTGAACTCCGAGCTGCGAATGTCGAACTCCGAGTTGGATTTGAATGTTGAACTCCGAGCTGGCAATGTCGATCTCCGTGTTGGGTTCGAATGTTGAACTCCGAGCTGCGAATGTCGAACTCCGAGTTGGATTTGAATGTTGAACTCCGAGCTGGCAATGTCGAACTCCGTGATGGGTTCGAATGTTGAACTCCGAGCTGCGAATGTCGAACTCCGAGTTAGTTCGAATGTTGAACTCCGAGCTGCGAATGTCGAACTCCGTGATGGGTTCGAATGTTGAACTCCGAGCTGCGAATGTCGAACTCCGAGTTAGTTCGAATGTTGAACTCCGAGCTACGAATGTCGAACTCCGAGTTGGGTTCGAATGTTGAACTCCGAGCTGCGAATGTCGAACTCCGAGTTGGATTTGAATGTTGAACTCCGAGCTGCGAATGTCGAACTCCGTGTTGGGTTCGAATGTTGAACTCCGAGCTGCGAATGTCGAACTCCGAGTTGGATTTGAAATTTTGAATTGAATTTTGAAATTTAAATTTTGAATCTTTTGAAATTTAAATTGTGCGATTTAAATTTTGAAATTTTTGAATTTTGAAATTTTGAATTTTGAATTTTTGAATTTTGAAATTTTGAAATTTAAATTTTGAATTTTGAAATTTTGAAATTTTTGGAATTTTGAATTTTAAAATTTGAATTTTAAAATTTGAATTTTTGAAATTTTGAAATTTTGAATTTTGGAATTTTTGAAATATTGAATTTTGAAATTTTTGATTTTGAATTTTGAAACTTTAAATTTTGAAATTTTGGAATTTGTGAAATTTTGGAATTTTTGAAATTTTGACTTTTGAATTTCGAAATTTTGAAACTTTGGATTTTGAATTTTGAAATTTTGAAATTTTGAAATTTAAATTTTCAATTTTGAAATTTTGGAATTTTTGAAATTTTGAATTTTGAATTTTGAATTGTTTGAAATTTTGAATTTTGAATTTTGAAATTTTGGAATTTAAATTTTGAATTTTGAAATTTTGGAAATTTTGAAATTTTGAGTTTTGAATTTTGAAATTTTGGAATTTTTGAAATTTTGAATTTTGAATTTTGAAATTTTTGAAATTTTGAATTTTGAATTTTGAAATTTTTGAAATTTTTGAAATTTTGAATTTTGAATTTTGAAATTTTTGAATTTTGAATTTTGAAATTTTGGAAATTTTGAAATTTTGAGTTTTGAGTTTTGGGTTCGAATGTTGAACTCCGTGCTGCGAATGTCGAACTCCGTGTTGGTTTCGAATGTTGAACTCCGTGCTGCGAATGTCGAACTCCGTGTTGGTTTCGAATGTTGAACTCCGTGCTGCGAATGTCGAACTCCGTGTTGGGTTCGAATGTTGAACTCCGTGCTGCGAATGTCGAACTCCGTGTTGGGTTCGAATGTTGAACTCCGTGCTGCGAATGTCGAACTCCGTGTTGGGTTCGAATGTTGAACTCCGTGCTGCGAATGTCGAACTCCGTGTTGGGTTCGAATGTTGAACTCCGTGCTGCGAATGTCGAACTCCGTGATGGGTTCGAATGTTGAACTCCGTGCTGCAAATGTCGAACTCCGTGTTGGGTTCGAATGTTGAACTCCGTGCTGCGAATGTCGAACTCCGTGTTGGTTTCGAATGTTGAACTCCGTGCTGCGAATGTCGAACTCCGTGTTGGTTTCGAATGTTGAACTCCGTGCTGCGAATGTCGAACTCCGTGTTGGGTTCGAATGTTGAACTCCGTGCTGCGAATGTCGAACTCCGTGTTGGGTTCGAATGTTGAACTCCGTGCTGCGAATGTCGAACTCCGTGATGGGTTCGAATGTTGAACTCCGTGCTGCGAATGTCGAACTCCGTGTTGGGTTCGAATGTTGAACTCCGTGCTGCGAATGTCGAACTCCGTGATGGGTTCGAATGTTGAACTCCGTGCTGCGAATGTCGAACTCCGTGTTGGGTTCGAATGTTGAACTCCGTGCTGCGAATGTCGAACTCCGTGTTGGTTTCGAATGTTGAACTCCGTGCTGCGAATGTCGAACTCCGTGTTGGGTTCGAATGTTGAACTCCGTGCTGCGAATGTCGAACTCCGTGTTGGGTTCGAATGTTGAACTCCGTGCTGCGAATGTCGAACTCCGTGTTGGGTTCGAATGTTGAACTCCGTGCTGCGAATGTCGAACTCCGTGATGGGTTCGAATGTTGAACTCCGTGCTGCGAATGTCGAACTCCGTGTTGGGTTCGAATGTTGAACTCCGTGCTGCGAATGTCGAACTCCGTGATGGGTTCGAATGTTGAACTCCGTGCTGCGAATGTCGAACTCCGTGTTGGGTTCGAATGTTGAACTCCGTGCTGCGAATGTCGAACTCCGTGTTGGGTTCGAATGTTGAACTCCGTGCTGCGAATGTCGAACTCCGTGTTGGGTTCGAATGTTGAACTCCGTGCTGCGAATGTCGAACTCCGTGTTGGGTTCGAATGTTGAACTCCGTGCTGCGAATGTCGAACTCCGTGTTGGGTTCGAATGTTGAACTCCGTGCTGCGAATGTCGAACTCCGTGTTGGGTTCGAATGTTGAACTCCGTGCTGCGAATGTCGAACTCCGTGTTGGGTTCGAATGTTGAACTCCGTGCTGCGAATGTCGAACTCCGTGTTGGGTTCGAATGTTGAACTCCGTGCTGCGAATGTCGAACTCCGTGTTGGGTTCGAATGTTGAACTCCGTGCTGCGAATGTCGAACTCCGTGTTGGGTTCGAATGTTGAACTCCGTGCTGCGAATGTCGAACTCCGTGTTGGGTTCGAATGTTGAACTCCGTGCTGCGAATGTCGAACTCCGTGTTGGGTTCGAATGTTGAACTCCGTGCTGCGAATGTCGAACTCCGTGATGGGTTCGAATGTTGAACTCCGTGCTGCGAATGTCGAACTCCGTGTTGGGTTCGAATGTTGAACTCCGTGCTGCGAATGTCGAACTCCGTGTTGGGTTCGAATGTTGAACTCCGTGCTGCGAATGTCGAACTCCGTGTTGGGTTCGAATGTTGAACTCCGTGCTGCGAATGTCGAACTCCGTGTTGGTTTCGAATGTTGAACTCCGTGCTGCGAATGTCGAACTCCGTGATGGGTTCGAATGTTGAACTCCGTGCTGCGAATGTCGAACTCCGTGTTGGGTTCGAATGTTGAACTCCGTGCTGCGAATGTCGAACTCCGTGATGGGTTCGAATGTTGAACTCCGTGCTGCGAATGTCGAACTCCGTGTTGGGTTCGAATGTTGAACTCCGTGCTGCGAATGTCGAACTCCGTGTTGGTTTCGAATGTTGAACTCCGTGCTGCGAATGTCGAACTCCGTGTTGGGTTCGAATGTTGAACTCCGTGCTGCGAATGTCGAACTCCGTGTTGGGTTCGAATGTTGAACTCCGTGCTGCGAATGTCGAACTCCGTGTTGGGTTCGAATGTTGAACTCCGTGCTGCGAATGTCGAACTCCGTGATGGGTTCGAATGTTGAACTCCGTGCTGCGAATGTCGAACTCCGTGTTGGGTTCGAATGTTGAACTCCGTGCTGCGAATGTCGAACTCCGTGTTGGGTTCGAATGTTGAACTCCGTGCTGCGAATGTCGAACTCCGTGTTGGGTTCGAATGTTGAACTCCGTGCTGCGAATGTCGAACTCCGTGTTGGGTTCGAATGTTGAACTCCGTGCTGCGAATGTCGAACTCCGTGTTGGGTTCGAATGTTGAACTCCGTGCTGCGAATGTCGAACTCCGTGTTGGGTTCGAATGTTGAACTCCGTGCTGCGAATGTCGAACTCCGTGTTGGGTTCGAATGTTGAACTCCGTGCTGCGAATGTCGAACTCCGTGTTGGGTTCGAATGTTGAACTCCGTGCTGCGAATGTCGAACTCCGTGTTGGGTTCGAATGTTGAACTCCGTGCTGCGAATGTCGAACTCCGTGTTGGGTTCGAATGTTGAACTCCGTGCTGCGAATGTCGAACTCCGTGTTGGGTTCGAATGTTGAACTCCGTGCTGCGAATGTCGAACTCCGTGTTGGGTTCGAATGTTGAACTCCGTGCTGCGAATGTCGAACTCCGTGTTGGGTTCGAATGTTGAACTCCGTGCTGCGAATGTCGAACTCCGTGTTGGGTTTGAATGTCGAACTCGCTGCTGACAAATGAATGTTGAACTCCGTGCTGACAAATCTGTAACAAATCCGTAACAGAACGAATGTCGAACGCCGAACTACGAACTCCGAGCTAACTTCTCACACCTATTCATGGAGGATGGTCTCGATTCATGGAGTATGGGAGGATAGCCTAATTATTTAAGTAATGAGTTCCACAACATTCGAGAAGCATACTTAAACGATTTTTGTTTCATATCTAGAAAAGCTGATCTTATGAATCCGCAATCCGGTAAAAACGTGTCCAAGTTGATCAATCCTGTTGATTGCAGTGGATGTTGTAGTTCAATAATAGTTAACGTCGGGATTATAATCATCAATTTTAAACGTTTTTATCCTGTTTTTTTATTTTTTTTATTTTCACTTTATCCCGAGGTTAAATCGCTAAGCTAAATTTCCCGTTAGCAAATTCCGCCCTGATTTCAGGTCGGAAACGAAATCGTTAAATTCGTAGTTTTCCATTGAATGTTTTGCAAATAATGTATATATAACCGGGTCTCGGGTGCAAGATTTAAACACACAAAACTTACCAGGTTTAAACTATTTATTCGCCCAGGTTCGCAATATACGAATTAAACCATTATTTTGAGCCTGAAACATATAAGAACAACAATGGTAAAACTAAGTGAAAATCTATCAGGTAAGCTAAACGGCTCAATTCAGCAAATGCAACATTTCACGTACATGTATACTATAAAAACACTTAAAACAGTCTTACCAGAATCGCTTCCATAATATGCGTTTCTCAATAAATATGCTCAAAGATAAGAGCTTATATAAGATGGCAAAGCCTATTTAGAAACTATCAATCTATAGCTAAGTTTGGTCTCGCGACCTTACCCTCAGAAAGCTAGATGTAGAATGTCTCGTAGGTAGAGATAGGAAGGCGGGAGTTAGTAATTTTAGCGCCAATAAGGGGTTATCGGGTGTCAACCCCGTGCATGCAGTGAGAACTTCTCATCCCTCGATAAACACTCTAAACCATTCACTCACGCCATATCGACACAGTACGCAACATAGTACACCACGAAACAGTTAGTACGAGCGCTTGCCAGCTTAGCATATAAATATAGTTAAAACAATTGATCTTATCATCAAAACACTTTATAAACACTCGGTTACACATTCCCCCACTGTCTTGAAATACCTCCTGGTATTTCCAGTGTATTCCATGGTAATCCCTATGGACTGATACAAAGAATATAATGATATTGTTGCTTCTCCAAGGGAGACAACTCGTAAAACCTTGTCTCATCAATCCTTGTTAAGGGGAGCAACTCATATTGCCTTATTTACCTATTAACACAGAGTAGTTAATGCCCTAAAAGTATTAAGAAAATTAAAACATAGTTGGTTGTCTGGACAGAATATAATCATATTCCGGATAGTCATGATCTAAAATATTAAAATACATCTATATACAAATGACAATAAGGATATTAAGAACACATACAAAATAAATGTAAATGTATCCTGCTTTGTTCTGAAAAACTACAAGGTTTTGTATTAACGAGCAAAATAAACAACTTTCTTCATTTCTGATGAATTATTAAATCCATTCGGTTACCTGAAAGGAAAATACGTATTTCATTAATCGGTATCTTTATCGCTTCTACAATTTACAATGAGTAAAACTAACCGATAAGAAATAACAAAACATATCATATTCTGTTTACACGTAACAAATAATTGTATTAATGGAACGGGCCACCCTGGAGGGAAATGAAATCTGAAAAATAATAGAAATTCTTAGATTCACTACAATGCCCATTCTCCAAATCCGTCGGGTGGTCGTCTCTGCCTAACTGGTCTCCTTGGGCTGATTCTTGGTATGGGAACTTGGTCGATAGGTGACAGCCTGCTATCCGCGACTGTGGTTGCCCGCGGCTGATCACTCTGATTTCGGAAATTGTCATTCCGATGATGACCCTGGTTCTCCCATAAGAACTGTTTCACTGCAGTCTCTGAAACGCCAGTGGTTGGAGTACCAACATCTAGGGTTCGGTCAGCAACTGAAGAAATCCTGATAGCCGTGGAATCCACAGTTCTGTCACAAGAAGTGTTTCGACTTGCGTCCAACAGCTCCCCATTGCTGGTTACCTCCGACCTAATGGTACCGCCTCCATTTAACGGGTTTGTAGTCCGGTTTCTATCGGGAGGGGTCCTGACCACAGGTTGTCGACGTGCCATCCTCCAAGAATGTCTTCTTTGGGGCACGATATACGGTTGGCTGTCACTGCTGTCTTCTGACCTGCTCGATTCTGATCTCGAAACAGTCTCAACCCTAGGGCGTGCCGCTGGTTTTGTCTCCTTCTTGCGATGAAAAGTAGCTGTCGTTTCTATGGGTTCTGTCGGTGGAATCGACACGAAGGGCAGAAGAAGGTTCCTGTGCAGAGTTCTGACAGGACCTTTGCCAGTCTCTAACTGGACTCTGAAGACAGGCACATCGCTGTCTGGAATGTCCAGAATCAAATATGAGTCTCTCTCCCATTTATCTGCAAGCTTCTGTCTGCCTTGGAGATGTACTTTCCTTACTAGCACTATATCCCCAATCTTAAGCTTGTTCTCTGTAATCCGTTTGTCATAGTTTCGCTTGTTTATGTCGGCTCTCTTCTTTGCTACATCTCCTGCGACTTTGTATGCATACTCCATATTTTTCCTAAGTTTGGAGATGTAGGTTGCAGGGGACTTGGCTTCCTCACTTCCTGGTCCTGTTCCAAGATAGGGGTCTATGGACAGGCGTGGGTACCACCCAAACATCAGGAAGTGTGGTGAGTAACCAGTAGCCTCATTCCTAGTGGAGTTGTAGGCTTGAACCAGAGAAGGGATATATGTCTTCCAGTCACTCTTCTGGTCCTCTCGTAGTGTTCCCAGCAATTTAAGAAGAGTCCGGTTGAACGTTTCGGCACTTCCATTCCCCATCGGATGGTATTGCGTTGTTCGACTTTTCCTTACATCCGCTAACTTGCATAGCTCTTTGATGACCTTTGACTCGAAGTTTCGGCCTTGGTCGCTATGAAGTTGCTCTTGGAAGGAATAATGAACTATGAAGTTCTCGTACAACGCCTTGGCTGTTGTGTTTGCCGTCTGGTTTCTGCAAGGGATTGCCAAGGATAGAAAGTCCATACAGACCAGGTGCATAGACCTTGAGGTTAAAATGGGTACAAGTTCCGCGACCGGTTTCACTGGTGTCTTTCTACAGATGCACCTCTTGCAGTTTTCGATCCGTCTGGTGATTTCGTTTTCTAATCCAGGCCAATAAAACCTTTGCCGAGCCAGCCACAAGGTCTTGTCTTTTCCAGGGTGCCCCATATCGTCATAAATCCCTTTGAAGGCTATTGTCCTGTAGGCTGATGGAATGACGACTTGTTCTACATCCTGACCATCCTGAGATGCAGTTCTGTACAGAACTCCGTCCTCTATGTAGAGCCTCTACTTCCATTCTCTAAGGAGCTTCTGTACTGGTAAACTCTCCTTCTCCTCCCCTCGAGAATTGCATCTCAGTAGTTCCATCACCCTGGCTATAGTTGTGTCCTTGGCTTGTTCTTGTCTCAGACCCACCTGGCGAAAGTTGTCAGTTAGCGCTATGTCCTCAGTGGCCAACTGAGAACCGGCTCCACCCGCCAAGCTCTCGACCAACGGAACTTTGACGGTTACTGATAAGCAGATGGCCTTGACCATATCTGTGAAGAGCTGTTGTCGACGACTGAGCTCATCTACATCAGTATTCTGTTTGCCTGGTTTATAACTAATGGAAAAGTTATATGCTGACAAGGCTGCAATCCAGCGATGACCTGTGGCGTCCAGCCTCGCTGTCGACATGACATATGTCAGCGGATTGTTGTCGGTTAACACCTCGAATTCGGCACATCCAAAGAGGTAGTCGTGGAATTTATCTGTCACTGCCCACTTCAGCGCGAGAAACTCCAACTTGTGCGCTGGGTAATTGCGCTCGCTGACACGAAGTCCTCGGCTAGCATAGGCAATGACACGTTTAGCTCCACCTTGATTCTGCAGCAAAATGGCTCCGAGTCCAACACATCAGTGTGGACAATAAAGGGCTGCGAGAAATCGGCATATGCCAAAACTGGAGGTTTCGTCAACTGCTGTTTCAAAGTGTCGAAGGCTGTCTGTTGGTATTCGCCCCATGTCCATTCGACAGGTTTCTTCGCCTTCTTTTTTCCTTTCTTGGCCTTTTTGTTGGTCGCTTGACCCTCCAACAGCTTGTTTAACGGCTGGGCTATTCTGGCGTAGTCCTTTATGAAGCGACGATAATACCCCGAAGTTCCTAGGAAAGTTCTAAGTTCGGTGATATTCATCGGGACAAGCCAATCTGAAATAGCAGAAGTCTTCGCAGGATCAGTCCCAATCCCTTCTTCAGAAATTATGTGTCCAAGGTACGAAACTGATGTTTTAAAGAGTTCACATTTTGACGGTTTCAATTTCAATCCATAATAATCCAAACGTTGAAATAAAAACTCTAACCGTTGAAGATCTTCTGCGAAGGTCTTGGAAAAGATTAAAATATCGTCAATAAATACAAGACATTCACGAAGATGTAGCTCGCCCATGCACTTTTCCATTAGACGCTGAAAAGTAGCTCCACTGTTACATAGTCCGAATGGCATACGGTTGCACTCGTAAAATCCGAAGTTGCCGACTGAAAATGCAGTTTTGTCCTTGTCCTCCTCTTCGAGTTCAACCTGCCAATATGATGACCTAAGGTCCAATTTCGAAAAGTAACGAGATCCGATTAATACATCCACGGTATCGTCGAAACGCGGTAATATGTAGCTATCTTTTCTAGTTCTGGCTTTCAACATCCTAAAGCCTAGGCAAAAGCGTAAAGAGCCATCTTTCTTGCGAACAAGAACCACGTTTGAAGAATAGGGACTATCGGAATCTCGTATACCACCACATTCAAGCATCTCCTTCAAATGTTGCCGCACCTCTTCATACATTGCAGGCGGTATTTTCCTGTAAAGTTGCTTGAATGGTGTGTTATCAGTTAGTACAATCTTATGTTTTACAAAATTAGTATGACCAATATCGGTAACTCCCGTAGAAAATATACACTTCCAGTTGCCTAATATTTGGCGTAATCGAAGTAGCTGATCTCAATCTTAAGTCCGTAATTGTCATCTGATGGTTGTTTGTCCTCAGTTGCTGCCGGTAGTTCAGAAGCTAAGTTGTCCAAAATATTAACTTCATTGATCTGGCACAAATTAGATCTCGGTTTTATGAATATTGACTTTGCAGTCTTGTTACATAAATGAACTGGCACCTTCGCACAATTTCCAGTTTGTGGCAACTTCACAACATGTGGTCTTATTAGATAGCCACTATTGGAGTCTATATTCTCCGTCACAACATTGCCTTTTTCGTGACTCACACCCCTTGCTATGCCATTAGGTGTCATGGACTCGTACGGTCCAATCTCGACTACTTGCTTGTTGGTTGACCGTACCATATAAGGCTGGCATGCTATAGAGTCAAATACTATCTGCCATGATGCAGGTGTCTCGGTTGCAGGTGCTTCTCTTTCAGCAGCTGACTTACACCATCCTATAACATTTGTGCCAATAATGACAGGACAAACTAAATTAGATGCGGTATCTGGAACAACTAACACTGGTACATTGAGTTCAAAATTAGATAAAAACGGGATTAAAATACAAGTCTCAATGTATCCAAGTATATTCCAAGAAGATCCATCTGCAAGTAAAACATCAATTCCTAGATTATCTAGGCTGAGAAGAGGCGGCCTATCTGGTAAAATGTATTAGATACAGTGGTAATCATGCTGCCACTATCTAAAAGACAAATAGTACTAATATCATGAAATAAAATATCTGCCTTGTTCTCAGGGCCTATTATCCTCTGTAACAAATCTGGGTTGGGTTGGTCTTTGATATCACCCACTTCCGGTTGACAAGCTACAGAAGCGGAGTTCAGTTTGGGTGATTCTGTTGACCTTGGCCTCGACCAAATGATCCTCTACCACGCCTCTGGGACTTGTCATCGTAACTTCCCTGGCCAGGCGGATAAGTCTGGTTACCGGAACCTTGTCCTTGGTTGTTCCTAATATCGCCTCTACCTGGGCCTCCTCTAAAGCCTCTACATACCCTCTGGGTGCACCTCGGGGTTGGAAATGTTGCTGAGGTTGAATGGTATCCACATCTAGCTTCTGGAGCAACATGTCGAACTTGGAATTTAACTCGCACCGAAGGTCCGCTAACTTGGTGTCCATCATAGATTCCATCTTGGACTCTATGTTGTTCAGTTGTTGCTGCCAGTTCTGTTGATCAGCAAACACTGGGTTGTGTTGCGGCTTCTTGGAAGGCAGGGCTGGATCTGGCTCTTCTAGCTTCAGCTCCTTGTCAACTTCTCGGATTATCTTCAGCAGTGTGTTGTAATCCTGGATGGTGTCGACCTTGTGTCTAGTCTGCGTCTTCAAGGTGGTTGAGTGTATTCCGGACCATAGCCGCTCACACATCAACTCATTCTTGGAGTTCCTGGGTAGGTATCCTCCTTCGAAGGCAGTTTCTAACACAGGTTCTAGCCGACATCCAAAACTGTAATGCTTTCACCAGGGCGCTGCTTTGAGTTAAAGAACTCTTGCATGGTGGTGCCCTTCTTGCCAACCTCGCTGAAGCTCGCATTCAGTTTCTCAACATAGGCGTCCACCTTAACTTCATCTCCAAGTTGAGAAATGATCTTACGGGCTGTACCACGTAAAGATCTTCTTATCGCCTGTAAAACCTGGCTTTCCCCTATCTCTGGGTCCTTGATCAAACACCTGATCTCATATAACCGCTCTGGATAGCTGACCTCATTCTTCGGTTGCGGCTCGTCACCTGAAAACAATGGTATCTTGGGCACAGGGACTGGTTACAACGGCGCTGCATGAGAGCTAGCTGTTTGTAGGCTGGAAGAGATAGATTTGACTGGGGGTATTGGAGGATTCCTGGGTGTCTTGGGTGTCGCACCCATCATCTCCGCCACGCTCTTCCTAGTTGACGTTCTCTGCGTGGCTTAGGCGTAAAACTATACTTCGCCGCTAAATACTTGAGCATCTCTTCCTCAGATGGCATCTTAATTTCTCCACCCTTAACCGGTGTAATTGGATCACCCTCTGTTCCCGATGAGGTAGCCATGATCAACAATTCACTACAACTATAACACTATAACACTCAATACATAAATGTCCAACTACACTAAGTCAATAGGACCTCTATGCCAAAAGATCACAGTGAACACTATCACCGTAATAACTAAATCACTATAATAATATAAAAATCATATTCACAAATCACAAGTTTAATAAGTGACCACTTCAATTTATCACTAATCACTATAAACTCTTAAGTGAATTTCCAAACCTATAACAAAAAATAAATCCAACTGCACAGCAGCCTGAAATCGACAAACTAATTAAATTCAAATTAAATTAATTAATTCTAAGTAATCGCTGCTGAAATCAAATGCTTATGCTGCTCTCACACAGTGGCGAATATGGTGGCGAATGGGCTTCGCGATCGTTTATGGGGTGTTGCAAATATTAGGAACATGCTCCTAAAATTCGCCAGGAAAGCATATTCTCATTGCTTTCGCAACATTTTCGTAAGCAATCGCAAGCCATTCTTATTGATGGCAAGGCATTTATAGTGATCGTAAGACATTTGTAGGGATTTGCTAGCATTCGTCTTGACTTTTCTTTTCATTGAAGAAGAAGTTGACTCGGCGGAGGCTGGCGAATAAGTGACAAAGATAAACATTGGCAATGGGTATATGCAATTAGCCAAGCATGCGTTGTGTAGTCGTTTCATTCGTAAGGAGTTCGCAAGCATTCGCAAGATTCGCAATGGCATTCGTAAGCATTCGTAATATTCGCGAAGGATTCGCAAGAAATTCGGCAAATTGATTGTTAAGTAATCGTAAGGTTCATAAGAAATTCGCGAGGATTCGCAAGGATTCGTCAGAATTTCGGAAGCATTCATAAGGCCTCACTTTTTTCAGTATTTCTCCAAGCCAATCTTATCATTTTCGGCGAATTTGCCGCGAATTTCAAATTTTCATATTCGCAAGGATATTCTTCACTGTGTGAGAAAGGCATTAAACAGTAGGAACGCCACGGACCTATAACATATCAGTTCTGTTCGCATTTTAACTCCGCGAACATGGACTATTTCTTTGTATTTTACGGACTATTTTACGAATTTTCAACTAAAACAGACGCCATTTTTTTACACCCGAAATTGGGCGCGCTACGTCGGCGAGCACTACGGGTACCTATGGAGTCTAAGAACACGCGTACAGTGTTTCATACCGTAGATTATGTAAAAACTAATACCTTACCGGACGAAATAACGTCCCATTATGTGTCAACACGATGCAGTGTTGGTGACTGACAGGTCACCGTGACATAACTTGACACGTGAAATTGACATGTTGTTGCAAGTTGGATTTGGGATTATTGTCTGCTGCTGGAGGTCCATGATCCATGATCAAGGTATTTGTTTTGTCATTAAAATGTGTTTGTTAATAAACAGTACACACCCCTTTTAGATCGTGCATATTTAGACATTGGCCAAATACAGTGCCTAAAAAAGTAGTGTATAGTGTATAATAGAAAGTTCATAATCACTATAAGTGTTTTTCGTGTACTCCGATCTTTCCAGTAACTGGATGTACTGTAAACTGTAGAACGTTTCGTGGAATAAAACAATTGCTAGTAGAAATGCTATCAATGTCCCCCGCACCCCGCCCCCACCCAAGTACGGTAGATGGGGGTGTGGGGGTAGATGGAGCTTGCATACCGAAAACAAGGAGGGGGTAAGAAAACTAGAAACCCTCTCCATCCCCACCCCTCAGATGCATGAATGTAAATAGTTAGCGTTGTCTCTATATCGTTATGTTATCCCCATTTTCTCGCACTTTCGTGAATACATAACCCGATACAACTACCATTGAAACAATGTAATCTGCCATAGACATTTGACTGAAATCGGTCAGATTCATATTTATGTACAGTAAAGTTTTGAGGCAAGGAAGTGATTTTGAATTTACATTTATTTACATTCTGTTGCGAAAAAAACAACGCAATTTCGAGAAAGTACATTTCACTTAAAAGCCTTTAAGGCGGTGTAGCTACTACGCTTGCCTCCAGTGTGTCTCAAAAGAAATGACTATTCCATGGGCTGGAAATATGCTGTGAAAGTGGAACAATGTTTTTACTGGATCTCCAGTTGGGCTACATTATATTTTACATGTATAATGAATGATGAGAGATGTTTTTATTACATTAACAGTGTTATTGAGCACAAGTAGTATTCATGCTTTATTCAATTTAGTTATTTTATCTTTTCTTTTTTAAATATGTTACATTATGTATAATAAAGGATAAACTATGTCTGTTTGATCATTGACATTGGATTGATGTTGTTTTCAGAGAGGTCTCAAATGTGAATCGTGCCCTTGAGCAGCTCTAAGTGAATTGATACTGACGACTTCAGAATGTCAAGCCGTATTAAATGCCATTGGATCATATGGAGGTAAGAGCCTTTTTAAAAATTGTTTGCACTTGTGTAGTTCTTTAAATGGAGCTTGTGTTATGCTTGCACGGTGCTGTTCAAAGTTAGAGTAAAAATATTTCAGTGATAGTGCAGCGTGATTGTCATATGAGCTCGTGTAAACTACATGTACTGGATACATGCGAAAACAAGTTGTGTTAAAGGGACACTAGGCAGTCTTTATTTGTTTAAAAATTCTGGAGTTCGGTTAATTTTTTTCTGCATAGTTTGCATTTGTGCATCATTAATATTATTTATTAGAATAGTTCAAAAGAAATTGTTTTACACATTACTTACTGCTGATAATAGTGCACCTATAATAATTTATTTAACTTTTAATGCAAGCAGGTTTAAATTTAACATGTTACCAGGTTAACAAATGGAGATGCTAATGTTAAAGCTTGATAAATACTTCAAGATTGCCGTGTGTCCCTTTAACATCATCTAATTGGTCTATGTGATGGGTCCTCAATTTATTAAAGGGACTTTGTGTCTGTTTTACACATTTTCACATCAAAACAGACCACACATCTACAAAAGTGTCTTCTCAACTGCCCTATTTAATCATGTTTTATTTCTAAAACTAGCGGCATCACCAGGTTTTGAGAGAGAAAATAAATAGTTGTTTTCTCCCCATGTAAAATGACCTTTTAGGAACAAAACGTGTAAAATTTAACAATTTTAGATTTTTGGCCAGACTTGTATTTTATTCCCCTTCTAGTAAAAATGGCTTATAGAACATTGCACCCTCTGTCAGATTTAACTTTCCTTATAATAGATTCTTGCTGTACTGTTGGGTGAAACATACATTAAAATGGTTCTATAATCATGTCAGTTCAATCATATACTCGTATGATACACAATATAATATTTATTGACCCTTTACTTGATGTGCCATTTACTCAGTTTTGGTCAAGGGACGTTTATAGCATTTCGGCTTTGAATCCAGTGAACACGGATTCAATTCTTACTGGCGCCACTGGGTTACTTCGATGTGTCCTGCTAGCCTCGTTCGTCTGATGGGAACGTAAACCGGGTGGTCCTGTGTATCCTCGTTCGTCTGATAGGAACGTAAACCGGGTGGTCCTGTGTATCGGAGTCTGTCCTCCCTCCAAGCACGTTAAAGAACCATAGGTATCTAATCGGTAGTAAGCGTAGGGCAGGGTTCCTGGATGCCTATGTATCTTTCCTCCTCTCTTTCGGGCGGTTCGAAATAACCTAAACAACGTGTTGATGAGGCGTTAAACAATAATTAAATTTTAAACTGTCCCATTCCCCTAAATATGCCCTAGATCCCTCTCGCAACACCTGATTCAAATTGAATACTCTGCTCGACTTATATTAAATTCTATGTCATTATTTTCTTTCAGTCTGCACGTCATGTGGAAGAAGACTCCATGTACACCACTGGCCAGAGTCAATGCTGAAGTTTATGTTCGCTCAATTATTTGCTTAATAAAGTATACATATGAACTAAAATATTGTCTTTATAATTATGTCTTCCACCACAAAGTGGTAGGTGAGACAGATTAGATTTGGCCTTTCCGTTCGTCTGTCACAAATCTTGTCTGCGCTACTTGTTGGATTTTGACGAAACTTTGTACAAACTCTTTATTACTTTCTCTGAAGCTAATTTCATAAAACTTCATACTTTAAATGCCTTTGGTGAAATGATAATCCCTGTTTATTTTGAAGTCAGTAGTTGAAAGGTCCGTTACCATGACCGGAAAATGAAAAGTATTGCCCACACAGTTTTTCCTCTTACCTAAAGCAAATTTCATGAAACTTAATTGTTGGACAGTGGAAAGAGGATGATCGTTTGATTTTTAGGTAAAAGGTCAAGTTCCCTGCAGACATCCACTATCCAAGGATAAGCGTATGTTACAACACACATGTTATAATATTAATTGTATAATATATGAATATTTTCTTGCACAATGTTGAATCCAGTAAAACAAGTGGGTTTGTTCACCGATACTGTCGCCTGTGAACCAAACCACTTGTTGTTATATTACAGGATTCAACAGTGTGTAAGACATATTCCGATCATCCATTTTTTTTTTTAATCATAAATTAAAAAATATATATATTAAAACAAACAAGACATGCTATTTGATGAAAACAGACGTATTCAAATTTTCAAAATAGCAATATTCGCAGAATATAGTAGATTTCAACTGCTGAAAACAAACATGTATTTTTTTTCCAGGAAATAATACTTCTATGAATATAGTATATATGTTCAGGGAAATGTTTAATATGTCTGTTTTCAAATACTACAAATCGTAACGCACCGCACATGTATATTTAGTATTTACTTTCAATATAGTAGTGAGTATGACTGCGTTCTGGGACCACATAAATATAAAAGAATAATATATATAAATATATATATATATATAACTATATATGCCCTATAAATATAAACGACACGCACTTTTTGGATTCACGCGTACAGTGTTTCACAACACCACGAATCTGGCAAGTGCTCCATTGACACAATGTCATGTCCACGTTTATGTTATGAAATCTTCGAGTCGACACATAATCATGTTTGTTACCGACAGTAGCATGTATGTTACTCGTCAGTCATTTATTTACTTGGTTAAAGGGACACATGCCAATCTTGCTTTCTTTAAAACTCGAGTCGCCCCCTCAGTTTTAAACGAACAGTTAAAAGAATATACTTCTTTTTGCCTGTTAAACTTATATTAGTTTATCGCTTTTTCTGATTTCGAAAATTAACTCGGCAAAGTATGTTGCCGCCATCATGATTTCATTTTCCGATATACCGTTGCAACATTGTTTGTTAAAATAAATTGGCCACTCTGACATAAACCCAAAGCATGTATAGATAAAAAAATTAGTGTAAAATACATGAACACATACATTTTAAATATATGTGTTTACATAACGAAATTATTTAATTGTTAATGTAGCCGGTCGTCTTTCCTTAATGAATATGAATGTTGCCGTCTTTGGGTCGGACGGTCCTGTTACTTAATTAGTACTTGTCTCTGTTTATTGAAATTCTACATATATACAGAGGAGAGATGTATCTATATGATTTTGTTATTATGCTCGCTTCTAAAATGACGAAATAAATCGATTTGAATAAAAGGCGCATTCTCAGCAATACACAACGTATTGTGTGTACGGGTTGGAGGGGGGAAACCCACGGGGTTGGAGGGATACTACCGTAATGTTGCTCTCATAAATACTGTTAACATACTACATCAATAATATAACAACTACTGAACAATGCTGAAATCGATTTATCTTTATAAATGAATTCATAATTCCACAATTTTATTCCGTGCGAAGATCGATTTGGAACGTCGATTCGGCGTATTTAAACGATTACGGTGTACTTTGTTAATTTTCGGGGGAAAAAAGTACTTGCCTCCGATTTTTTTTATATTTTACATATCTACAGAGGAAAGATGTATTTACGCGTACATGCTTTTGTTTTTTTCTCTCGCTTCTAAAATGATGAAATAAATCAAATTTGATTAAAACTGCGCATTAGCAGCCTAATCAATACGGTATGGAGGTGGTGGGGGTGGAATGAGGGGCGGGGCTGCAGGGATACTACCGTAATGGTGTCCTTGAGAAAAACGGTGAACATTCTACTCTAATAATTTATTAAATACAGAACAATGTTGAAATCAATATATCTCTTAAAAAGGATTTCACAATTTCATGGTTTTATATCCCGCGTGTACATTAACTTCGAAAGGCGATTGTTCATATTTTAGCGAACACGGTGTACTTTGTTAATTTTGGGGAAAAAAAAGTACTTTTTCTGATTGACATTAAATTTTGGGTTTTAATAGTAGACATGTCAATGAACACTTTCGTGAAAAAAAATTCATTCTCGCTGTTAAAACTTAATTTTTTTGCATTCTTTTCGGATTCAGAAAATTAGCACTGCAACATATATGTTCACAATCCTCATTTCCTTTCCCGACGTACCGTTACAATTTTGTTTGTTAAAACCTATTCTGAGCACTCCGGCATAAACCAAAAGCATGTATAGATCAGAAATTTAATCTGGAATGCATGGATACATACATTTGAAATATATGTATTGAAATAATGGAATTATTTCATTTATTGTGTACCCGGTCGCGCCTGTAAATGTATATGCATTATGCCGTCTTTGAGTCCGTGGGTCATGTTAGTTAATTTTGGGGAAAAAAAAGTACTTGTCTCCGATTTCATTAAAAATTTGCATATGGACAGAGGAAAGATTTATCTACGCGTACATGCATTTGTTTTTATTCTCGCTTCTAAAATGACAAAATAAATCGATTTTGATTTAAAAGCGCATTTTTGGCAATTTAAACCTTAAAACAACCTAAATTCATCCCTTTGAAAAATACCTTTAACTATTAATGGGAATTACACGAAGTGTACACCAATTCTGTTCGACCGATGTAGTTTGTGAATATTATTACTTTAACAACGATCTGTGATGGTGTTTTGTTATAATCACAGTTTATAAATAAGAGGTGAAGAAATCTGACCAGTGACAATTTTCCCGATAATGTCATTTTGTTATCGATTTTATCACGTGACCTTGTTTGATAAATATTCATACGCCATAGGGCTGGAGTTCCTACTGAAATGCTTAAAGACACATTTCCCAACTGAATTTAGTTGTTGAAAAATCATGGATAGCATGCTTTTTAATTGCTTACTTCTCGCTGACTGATTACCACAGAGACATTATATTGAGGCCCGATCACAGTTTTTTTCTTTTCATTTACTATTACCTTAGTTTTTGATATAAAATATATTGTAACTAAAAACACTTGATTGTTTATTATGGGGGAGCATATAGTCGCCGCTTTTCCCGTCCGTCTGTGTGTGCGTCCATGCGTCACACTTTTTGTCCGGAGCATAACTCAAAAAGTATGCTTGATTAAAGTTCATGTGAATGATTATGACAATGAGACGGAGTGCAGTTCATAGGAACCATAACTCTAGCTTCACTACTTTTTTAGCTCACCTGAGCCGAAGGCTCAAAGGTGAGCTATTGGGATCACTCTTCGTCCGTCGTCCGTCGTCGTTAACTTTTGCTTCAAACGACTTCTCCTCAGAAACTGCATGGCCAATTTTAAACAAACTTCACGTGGATAATCCTTAGAAAAACTGAAAAAATCTTCTTCTCTGGAACTGCAAGAGCCAGAGGTTTGATATTTTGCATTTACTATAAGCTTATGGTCCTTTACCAAGTTTGTTCAAATGGTGACCCTGGGGTTCCCATTTGGCCCCGCCCCAAGGGTCACATGTTTTACATAGGCTTGTATAGGGAAAACCTGAAAAAATCTTCTTCTCTGGAACTGCAAGAGCCAGAGGTTTAATATTTTGCATTTTCTATAAGCTTATGGTCCTCTACCAAGTTTGTTCAAATGGTGACCCTGGTGTCAAACTTGGCCGCGCCCCGGGGGTCACAGTTTTATATAGACTTATATATATAGGAAAAAAACAATCTTCTCTGAAACTGCAAGAGCCAGAGGTTTAATATTTTGCAGTTACTATTAGATTATGGTCCTCTACCAAGTTTGTTCAAATGGTGACCCTGGGGTAAAATTTGACCCCACTCCGTGGGTCACAGTTTTACATAGACTTATATAGGAAAACACATTAAAGTCTTCTTCTCTGGAACTACAAGAGCCAGAGGTTTAATATTTTGCATTTACTATACTCTTATGGTCCTTTACCAAGTTTGTTCAAATGGTGACCCTGGGTTCACACTTGGCTCGTCTCAAGGAGTCACCTTTTACACAGACTTGTATAGGGAAAAACTTAAAAAATCTTCTTCTCTAAAACCACAAAGCACACAGCTCTCATATATTACATGTAGCCCTGGGGTCACATTTGGCTCTGCCCAAGGTGTTACTCTCTGGCATCTTCATTCTGTATTTGACCTTTACCAAACTTTGTCAGTGTCTTAAACTGTCTATATCAATGTTGTTATACACAACAGAGCCCACATTTCTTGAACAATCTTAACCAAACTTGCACAGATTGTATATGACCATAAGATTTCGAAGAAGTTCGATAATGTGCCAGTACTCAGGTGATCGCTTTAGGGCCATCTTGGCCCTGGCCCTCTTGTATTGGTTCAAATTAACTCAGGTGAGCGATATAGGGCCATCATGGCCTGGCCCTCTTGTTTAATTATCTCCATTTTTTGCCCGGGTTTGCACCTGGGGTCTTCCTCCGCCAATAAAAAGCTGGAAATTGTCGCCAAATGACCCTTAGCTGTTGGTGCAACTATAAAATCCAGTTTAATGAATTCATATAAGATTTGGTTGAATTCTGACAAGCGGTTTCTGAGAAAAAGTCGTCAGAAGCAAACGATAACGACGACGACGGACGACGAACGACGAACGGACAACGGACGGACGACGGACGGACGACGGACAAAGACTGATTCCAAAACATCACATTGAACCTTCGGCTCAGGTGATCAAAAACACTGACAGATGACAATGCGTTTCTTGCATTTGAGATTTACTAAAACATGGCAGAGAAGTAACTGATAATAGAGTATATTGTGCTAAAAATATAAGAACTATTAATTGTTAACACGGGTCTTTTAAGAAAATCCATCCATACATAATTGTTTTAACATATATACAAGTGCACATAAAAGGCAAAACGGTTATAATTTTTACTACATTATTATACATTCTTTATGGGACGGGCCTCATCCTTTGACAAAAACTAATAATCTCAATTTCCTTGTGCAAATGTATTTCTAACAGCGATTTACAGTTACCTATAGAAATTTTCTCTCTCCCCCCTCCCCCCCCCCCCCCCCACCCCTCCCCACCCCACCCCAAATACAATAGGCTCGAAATGTGTCTTTAAATGCAAATTAGTTAAATTAACTACTGCTGAAACCAAGATGCTTAAAGCAAATTAATTAACTTTAACTAAGTCCGTTTTCAACAATTGCTAAAATCTTCAATATCTAAGACTATATATATCCTGAAATGTAAACAATAATATTATCCACTGTCAAAGGGATGCAACTCTGCTATCTACAGTAGGATAAACCAATTCTATTTATAGCTCACTTCAAGTGCAGATCTACTGGGCCACACCTGTAAACACTCCCAGTATAATCAATAAACCCTGAAAATCAATCATTAAATGTCTTAAATCACTAGTCAATCCTGTAATGTCAAGAATATAAATTCTGAAATGAGACCTAGCCAAACAAATATGTCTGTCCAAAAACTCTCATCATAGTACAGCTCATTCGTGCAAAATATTGAATGAATTGTGCACTTTGGGTTAAAAGCATGAAACTTGGCACAGTTATAGATTACATCATAGCAAACAGTTTTGGCTATAGGGCCAAGCGAAAAAAATCCAATATGGCCGCCAAATTCAAAATGGCCGCCAAAAGTCCTGAAATTTCACCTACTGTCTTTAGAGATATATAGTAACACTAAAAATCCATTATACACTTGATGCTCAAAATGTAAGTTTAATAGTAAAACAAATAAAAATTGTGATAAAAAATATAATTTTTCAAGATAAAATCATATTTTTACGTTCATCGGGTAGTTTTTAATTCTATTTGTGGTATTTTCAAATGAATAAATACATCATAGATACATTTGGATGTAATAATCACGTATTATCTTCTCTCTGTTCATTTAATTAGTGAAATCCAATCCACTACTAATACCTAATTGGTAATTATTACAACTGTGTAAATATTATGGTTAACTACTTTCAGTTTGACAGATGACTAGAATTGTTTTAGTTTAAGATAAAAATGTTAATATTACTCCAAAGCTTTTCATCTAAAAAGTATGTC
Source organism: Cyrtodaria siliqua (assembly GCA_037043455.1). NCBI lineage: Eukaryota > Metazoa > Mollusca > Bivalvia > Adapedonta > Hiatellidae > Cyrtodaria > Cyrtodaria siliqua. Next base: position 70,783 of record JAWPHD010003990.1, read on the forward strand.
TTTATGCATGTGCTTTATAGCAAAAATACTGATTAAATCTACTGTTATTTGTAAACACTGATCATTGACAGGGGCGTAGCGTGACCAAAATCTCAATTACTCACGGGGGTAGGTGCGGGCTGGTATTTTTGGGAATTTTTTAAAAAATAAACGCTCGAACGTGACCTCTGGTGCATTTTAGGAAAGATTTAAATCCTGTCGAAAATACCATTATTCCTTAACATTTCAGGATGTTACTTCTACCCCACATCCCCCCACCCCCACCCACCACCACCACCCTTTTTATTGCGTTTTTTCTTATGTTTTTATTTGTTGAGCCTTCGTTTGAAAAGTGTACTCACGTGAGAAAATGAGTATGGCACGCTACGCGCCTGATTGATTTAGGTAAGCATTACTGACAAAAAACAGACAGCCTACAGGTGTCACAATACAACATACACCCTTGGTGAGATTTTGTAATTTGATATTGAATGAGTATTACAGTGCAAATCCTTTTCAGAACGAATATTACATGGATATGCAAGATGACACCCTGCTCCCTCGATCCCATCCCTTTTACACACAACTTTAAAGGGACGCACTGCAATCTTAAAACCCCTTAGATTTTCCACATAACTTGCATAAATATTAATTATTATAATAGGTCAAAGCAAACTGCTTTTACATATTACTAACTGATGAATATATTGCACCAAAAATATATTTAAATATATAGTATAATAAACATATGGTATAATAAGAAAGAAAATTTGCAAATCAACATTTTGTTTAATTATATTCAAGCAAGTTTGCTAATTTTACGCAGCATTTCACGCCGAACATAAGCTAAACAACAGAAGTAAACCAGCAGATAACGCCATTCTATGGTGAAGACCACATTGTTGTGATGTTTGGAGGGCTACATATTGAACTAGCAGCTATGAAAACACTAGGTGCCTGGTTGGAGGGCAGTGGATGGACCTCTGCCATAACACAAGCCAATATTGCCACATCTGGCAAAGCAGATTCGTTCCTTAAAGCCAGTCATATATCACGAACACGACATGCACACGAAGTCACTGCAAGCAGCTTGGACATTTTGATGACAAAGGCCTATGAGACTTACACTAGTTCTATGGGTGACCAGTGTTTAACCTTTAAAGAATGGCAAGAGGAAAGAAAAAGAAAAAGTTCTCAGTTCCAGTATTACTTTGCAATTTGAATTGCTAGTATTTGTGTTCGTTAGATCCTTAAGAGAAGGGAATTTCAAGCTGTATATTGACTCACTAACCAGACTTACATGTACCTTGTTTTGTTTGCATTAGATCATATCAATTATGCTAGACGGTTACCAGTGCATCTGCGGAACATGCATTGTTTGACAGAAAAGCACCCAGCTGTAGTCACAGAGTTTAACAAAGGCAATTTTGTGATTCAGAAAACCCAGCAGGCCTTTTCATCAATTGTAATTGACCATGCCCATGAGCAGAACAGCAAATGTGTCAAAGATGATGGGGAGCAGTGGGCCTAACAGAAAATACAACACAGTTGCTTCAGTGGATGGTTTCATGACCAGACGTGTCAAGGGTTATAAGCGAATTTGAATTGTCATAGGATCCTATTAAGAATACTCAATGTAAGGAACGAAATAAACATCATCAAGAGCATCAGGAAGGATTTCAATCTACCTTTGCAAATCAAGTTAAATGTGACTATGTGGAGTTGTGGAGGAAATGGGAAATCATTTTAAGGAGTACAGTAGTGACCTGCTAGTATTAGAGACTAGAGACATTGTAGATGAGTATGTAGCTCCCACAGTTCGTAAAATAGAAAGAGTAGGAGAAGAGAATTTCGCCATGTATGTGCAGGAACGGCTTAAAGAGAGAACTGTTTCGTTATGTGACCCAATCAAGAAGAACACGTTTCCTTTGTTTAGTTGTCCAGTGAGTCAACGAAAAATAACAAATGAAAGGGAGGCAATCAATTCGCTAAAGAAGAGCTGTTCATTATTCTATGTTTCCTGTCAAGTTTGTGATGGTGACATTGATGACATTTTTCGCCATGAAAACCAAAGCTACCAGAGCTACCCCACATCTCCCTCTAGCTTTGGTAATTTGCGATCTGGAACAAAGTCAGATTTGGTAACATGTCTGCAGAACCACTTCGATGGTGCAGCTATAGTTAACATGTTAAAACCTGGAGCAGCCCATACATTTGCAGATTACTCCAAGCAGGTATTCACTCCCTTCATCAAAAGACAACTACAAAATACAAGCAGAGTAGATATTGGCTGGGATCAGTATATCAAGGATAGCCGGCAATGACACGCAGAAAACGTGGTAACGGTGTACGTAGAAGAGTGCAATCAGATTCAAATGTACCTGCAAATTGGAAATCGTTCCTTCGAGTTGATGAAAATAAGGTCGAAATATTTAGCTACCTAGCTACTGAATCTGTGGCAACTGAAATTATTGATAAACAAATAGTGTCAACCAAGGACAAAGATGTAATCTGCAATCCACCGAGAGAAGATGTAAGTGATCTTTCGCCATGTACACATGAAGAGGCAGATACTAGGTTACTGTTGCATGTGAAAGACTGTGGTAAACAAAAATACAAACGAGTGATGATCAGAACTGTTGATATTGATGTTCTCGAGTTATCAATTGCTCTCTTCAGTGAGCTTTGTGTTACTGAATTGTGGATTACATTTGGCACTGGGAAGCATTTTCGTTTCATACCTGCACATGGCATATCCGAATCCCTGGGTCCAGAAAAGTCGAAAGCATTGTCAGGTATGCATGCCTTTACAGGCTGTGACCAAACTTCCTTTTTCAGTGGTAAAGGAATCAAGTATGCATGGGCAGTAAGCAGCATTTATCCAGATGTCATTGACGCTTTTCATGTATTGGGCTGTACTCCTTCTTTGCAAGAGTTGGAAGAGAAGATGCCGATTCTCGAACGCTTTGTAGTTTTTATTTTGTTCGACACGACAAGCACGCGTGAAACATCAGATGAGATACGAAAAGATCTCTTCACAAAGGAAGGAAGGTCAATCGATTTAATACCACCAACATCAGCTGCTTTACTTCAACACACTAAGGGAGTAGCATACCAGGCTGGGATAGAATCAAGTGCTATTTCACCATGCCCAAGTCTTTGGGGATGGCAGAGAACCCAAGACCAGATCTGGGAACCATTGTGGACAGTACTTCATGAAGCTTCTAAAGCTTGCCAAGAACTACTAAGATGTGGGTGTCAGGCAGAAAAGGGATGCAGAGGCCGATGTTAATGTGTAAAAGCAAAAGCGGCAATTAGATGTACATCAATATGTAGGTGTGGTCGTGACTGTAAGAGAGACAACGATTAGGTTTTCAGGTACACAAAAAAGATATCTTGGAACGATTTACACATTTGTTTAAGTAGAGTATGTATGTATTATCAAACGTAGGATGATAATCATCCTAGCTACATGCTCTGCATAGCTATAACAAGACCACTTCTATTCAACTAAGTGATAATTGAATATTAGTTCTCATAAGGTGTGTAAGTTTGAAAAGCAGATTTGTTTTGAAAAATTGTGTAATGAAGAAATACTTGTCTTCTTTCTAGTCGTTGTTTTAACACTTTAAATCAATATATTATGGACCCTTATACTGTGTAAATGGTCAGACTTCGACCTTTCCTTTCTGATTGCAAAGGCCAAAAGAACCTGCATTAAAATAAAACTCTAACTTTTAAAAAAACAGTTTTTCACTGGTTTTCGCGCTTTAAAGCCGCCATTTTGAATTTTATCGTAATAGTAATAGTTTTGACACCATAATAATAATATTTTAGGATACCTTACATCTCACACCACTAAAATATGAACATTTGAGTTAAAATTACCATATCAAAAAAAAAAAATAAAAAAAAAATAAGAATAATCATATTATTTTGGCGGCCATATTGGATTTGGCGGCCATCTTGGATATTTTTCGCTTGGCCCTATAGCCAAACAATTTTAGTATGTTAAACTCTACCAGTGTGCCAAATGTCATGCTTTTAACCCAAAGTGCACACTTTTTTCACGAAGGAGCTGTACTATCAGATCTGGACAAATATAAACCACAATGTTTGTCAATCCTGTAAAAATTCAAATGCTATGCAAATAGATACACATATATCGCACTTTCAAATGTCAACTTTAAGCACAAACTAAAATATAGCACGTAAAACTAATCTAAGCGCTGGCAAGCAGTTAGTAACACATATTTACACATACAAAGCAACACACAATATCTGCAATACACAAAATACAACACACAATACAAAATATAAGCTCGATACAAGATTCACATACCTTTTTCGGAAAACAATCTCTCTGTGATGATGCTAAAGTGCGTGTGATAGGTTGTGAAAGGTACTTATAATCTAGAAAGGGTGCAAAGGTGACGGGGTTTATTAAACAGGCCTAGATATAAGACAGAAGAAGTAAACACCCTAAGTTCCACTATGAACAATTTTTATATGTTCAAGCGGAATACCTCTAATTGTATCTAACAATATATGTATGATATCGACTATACACCTTTTACATGGTTTATCCCCAATTTAACTAAATAACACCCATTTCTTATGACTAAATGTTATCACAGTACTGTGTAAGTACTCACTGACTTAAGTGTCAACACATTACTTTCACTTTACTAGTCTTTACTCAAGTCACACAACATACAACTAACACCTTCATATTTATACCTTGAATTTGCCTTTGATGACTTAAATTGTTTAGAATGAATGAATGAATGAATGGTGTTTTACGGCACGTCGACACATAAATAGGTCATATTGTGCGCAAAAATAAATGAGCCGAAACACGCGAAAATGACCCTTCAGACAAAATTGTGACATTTTATGTTTTTTGATGATTATGAATCTCGGTGATTTTCTCTTTAAAATTCTCTTTATTTCGTGTTGATATCTTAATTAAAAATGATTTCATCTCAATTTGAAAATTAAAGATTGTACTCGTAATTAATTTTGACGTTGACTTTAGCGTCTTGGACGATGTCGTTGATTAAATAACACCAAACAATATAAACAGTTACCATTTTCTATAGCATCAACTATTTATATTAAGAAAACATATTCCCTATGATATAATAACTAGGTAAAACACGGAAGTGATGAGAAATTTGATTAGTTAGTAACTGATTACCAGCCGACGTCATAAATTGTTACTTTATGACGTTGTCGTCTGAACGTCCGAAGGGACGTTTTCGTGTGTTGCGGCTCATTAATTGTTTAGTATAATCGTACCAAAAACACTAAATACACATATTCACTCCATGGTCAAGTCATTTCTGGACTAACAAAAAATCACGTGTGTAAACAATCACGTGCGTAAACAATCACATTCGCGAAAATATGTGAAAAAGTTATGTCAACATGAACATGTAACGCCCCTAACACAACTTTTCACCAGTAATATATTAGATTGCATACACGATATTATTACGATCGTATGCCATCAAAATGTTTACTTACATCTATGAATTTTGAACAGAAAATGGTCAAAATATAAGAATCTATATTCGTCGCAGACGCAGTAGCGAAAGTAAACTAAAGCACTCTGGTGGACACTATACGACGCAAACCCGTGTCACACGCCTATAAATTAGATCGCCTGTTAATTCTAATAATTGGACGAACACATGCGAATCTATACAACTTGCTTTTACTAGCCAAACATTTAATTCTATCAAATGTCTCTGAAAATATCTAACCGTGTGTCTAAGACATAATTTTACAGTACACGCGTCATAAACAAAAATTTACGTCTGACAGTACTAATACATATACAAATATACACAATAAATAACTTACGATTTTCGTCCTCCAAAATTATCCAATATTATAATAAAATATTATAAACTAACACTAATCGTATCACGCTACACATAGTTCACAATCCAAAACACATGTTTCACTTTGTCAACACACACAAGTAGTTCGTATCTGGGTTGATTCCTCCGCGTGCGTAAATACTCCAGCGAAATGGTCTAATCTACTCTCTTTGGTGCCTTCACGCGAGTGCGCACAAAAAAATAACACTTATATGTATGCGTATGGTACCATACTGGTTGGTGGGCCCTACGTTGAAGTTGCCTGACGTCTCGGCATCGCAGAACGATGTCCCCCGGGTTCCTCTCTTTTATATGGATCCTGACATGAAAACAATCGCATCCACTACTTCCACGGCCTCACGTTTGGTAACGCTGGAGCGGATCCTGGCTCATGATTTCCTGGTCTCGTCGTGGTCGCCATTTATAACCGGGTCTCGAGTACAAGATTTAAACACACAAAACTTCCCAGGTTTAAACTATTTATTCGCCCAGGTTCGCAATATACGAATTAAACCATTATTTTGAGCCTGAAACATATAAGAACAACAACGGTAAAACTAAGTGAAAATCTATCAGGTAAGCTAAGCGGCTCAATTCAGCAAATGCAACATTTCACGTACATGTATACTATAAAAACACTTAAAACAGTCTTACCAGAATCGCTTCCATAATATGCGTTTCTCAAGAAATATGCTTAAAGAGCCTATCTAGAAACTATCAGTCTATAGCTAAGTTTGGTCTCGCGACCTTACCCTCAGAAAGCTAGATGTAGAATGCCTCGTAGGTAGAGATAGGAAGGCGGGAGTTAGTAATTTTAGCGCCAATAAGGGGTTATCGGGTGTCAACCCCGTGCATGCAGTGAGAACTTCTCATCCCTCGATAAATACTCTAAACCATTCACTCACACCATATCGACACAATAAACACAGAGACAACACAGTACGCAACATAGTACACCACGCAACAGTTAGTACGAGCGCTTGCCAGCTTAGCATATAAATATAGTTAAAACAATTGATCTTATCATCAAAACACTTTATAAACACTCGGTTACATATATATAATGAAAGATGAACATAAAAGTCACTGAACGGTGACCTACCTGTGACCTACCTGTATTAAATTAATCCAATTACTGTTTTAATTCCATATTTAAACTTCTCTTCCGATCACATACAATGTAAAATAAAGTTGAACCGGCCGCCTAGCGGGTTGTGTTGAATGTACGGATTAAAAATGAACGAAATCTACTTTAATATTATTCGTACCACAGATGTTTCGTACCCATATCGGTACATGTCGTAATTTTCGAATTGTTGTGTGAAAAACATATTTCATCGAAATAAATGTGGGGCGTAGGTTTACACCCACCCCATAAAAAAGTCCGTATCTAGTGGGGTGCGGAGCCGCCACACGCAGGCACACCCGTAAAACATGCAAGAAAAAATAATAAAGAAAGCCCATTTTCTTGTTGGCGTACATTTACGCTAGAAATGTCTACGCCCCACTCAGAATTTCACAATCTTTGGGCGTGTTTATTTTTTTTTGCAGTGTGTGTGTTTGTGTGTGGGCGGGCGCCTTCCACCCCCACCACCCCCTCCCCCGCCCACCACCCAAAAAACGTTTTTTGGCAATTGTTTAGTGGGGCGTACGTTTGTCCAACCCCATACCCCTAGTACTTAAAATAGCCAGGCCTATGCCGCATTAAGAATTGACAAAAAACTTTGGCCAATTCGTTTGTTGTCTTTTTTGTTTTGTGTGTGTCGGGGGCTGAGGTGGAAAGGTAGTGGGGAGGGCGGGGATGGAAAGGGTATAGAGTGTGGATGGGCCGTGATTTGGGCGCAAAAAAAAACAAGCCGCAGGCTGGAATGGGGTGCGGGGGTGGAATGGCAAGGGCGGATCCACTTGGCGTGCGGAGCCGGCGCACGCCCTCCACCACCTAAAACCTACGTTTATGACCTAAATAAAGACCTACGTCCCACTAAGAATTGGCAAAAAACGTTTCCTCTCTCTGTGTCTCTCTCTGTGTCTCTCTCTTTCTCTCTCTCTCTCTCTCTCTCTCTCTCTCTCTCTCTGTATGTAGGTTGGTTGGTTGGTTGGTGGGGTGGAATCAGGTGGAAGAGAAGGGGGTGGGGGTGGAGCATGGGGCATGGAGAGTGGTGGATGGGGCCGGGATTTCTGCAATGTATATCACATTAAAAAGGGACATATTAAAAAGGCGTTTTCGGGATATTTGTACGCTCCATATCCTCTAAAACTGATAATACACACATTTCATATATTTATCATTTATATAGCCAAATTAATGCGCTGTTCATTGCAAAATAGGTAGACACACTTATTTATTTTTATAAACCACTCGATCTATACTTCTATATTCTTTCATATACGTAATTAACGCACATCTTTCCTTTTCGTACTAGAAAATAATCATTAAAATCCGTTTCGTCTAAAATATTTCTACTATTTTACAAACCCACGTCTTTCAAACCCAATATGGCTGCCGCTTCAATGTTTTTGTAAAGACGATTTTTATTTTGAACGACAGTGATGATTACTGGTGAATATCACACACAAGATACAAGTAGAATGCTTTTCTACTGTTTATTTTATCATTTGGCAACAACAAACACCACGAAATACTTCTGGTTTAGATTTCTGAATTTGCTAACGAGAAATAATCTACACCGATAAAATGTCACACTATTGAATAAGAAAAAAAGAAAAGTAAAAAGTCAAAATTGATATAAATTAAATGTCTCCATGAAAGATTTAAATATTGTGTGACGTTTTATGTTATAGAACTATGGATGTTGATGCTCGCCTTGCACGTGGTAATGGTTCCTCTGCTATCTACACTTGCCGTAGAAATGGTAGCTATCCGCGCCCACGGCCAGTGTGTATCTCGCAGGGTTGTTCCGACGTCGATGGTCCGTGGTGAGTCGATGTTACAACCGTCGTATATCTGCGGGAACTCGCAGTGACAAGTGGTGAGATAGCTGGTAAAACTTCGAAGTTGCAGTAGAAGTTTAAACGTCCCTATTTAGGGCCACTTTAAAGGAAGGGTTAAAACATTAAGGCAACGTTACATTGAATTATTAGAGGATGAATATGCATACTTCTGTCGTTTGGTCTTGAGAGATGGACATACAGTGTAAGTTGTGAGCATTTGTTTGTATTATGTTCAATCTCACGAAAATGTGTATATTAAAAAGAGGAGCTTACAAGAGTACTCATTCATTATTGAAATTATTAAACGAGTAATTATAATGCGAGGCTCTTGCCGAGCATTATATCAATTTTGCTAACGAGTTTAAAACATCCAATAGTGAATGAGAACAAATGTTAGATTCTATTTATTACATAAATTATAACGTCACATTACGTCAGAAAACGTGCAGTAACGTGACGTCATGACGTCATTAACATTATGTTATACCACTAGTGGAATATCGAAAATAGTGAATGGTGTTATTACACTCCTACACCAAATGTTATGTGATACTATGTATATATCATCCACGTCAGAGTAGAAATAAAATATTTCCAGCGGGTTTATACTGAGCGAGATCAAAGGTCTGGGACTTGAAAAATATCGAAACCGCGGGCCAACGCCCCTGGCCTCGGGTCCTTGGTATCGATGATCTTCAAGGCCCATCCACCAGGTATTGATCTTGGACAAACTCGAAAGATGTTTAGGAAAAAACGAATTGGTGTTCATGAATTACTTGAGTTACATTACTGACATGACTGAAATACATCAAAGAAGCATAAGCAAAGACATTACTTAGCAACATCATGACGGAATGGCTGACATTAAAAAAGTTTGTTTTTTTAATAATTGCTCTACTTACTGATGATATGACGCATTGAAAGAATTGAATATAATCTACGGTGTTGCGAGCCCATAGGCAAAACATTTTCTTAGCATAAGATCAAATGAGGACATTTTCAAGAGAATCTAGCGAAGTTAAAATACAAATAACATGTAGTCTGTATATACATAAAGTATATAGTCTATATAATTTTAATATATATCAACTTCAGGTTCGATAATGAATTACACGCTGGTATTTCCTCTGTACAAGGTGTACTGGCTTTTTTCTATGTGTATATAACATTGTATAGCATTGTCTGCATCACCCAAGCCGTACCCGTTTTCATTACTGTGACGTCTCGTCGGTGTGTTCTGGGGTAAGACACTTTCCCTTAGTCTCGTCAGTCGGATGGGGATGTAAACCGGGCGGTCCCGTGTATCGGTCTATCCTCCGAGCACGTTAAAAGAACCATAGGATTATATTCGATAAAAAGAGTAGGACACGGTTCCCGGATTCCTATGTATCATTCCCCTCTCTCTGGGGCGGCTCTAAATAACTTATACTGTGTTGATGAGCCGTTAAACAACATTCAATTCTAAAAGATTACATCACGCCAACACTAAAACCAATCTCTACGCAGAGTTGTCGTTCCTTGCATTCGCATACAACCTTTGCCATTGTCTGAGCAAATCTGGGAAAACTGAAAATGAAGAATTACTTGGTGACTTATTTTACTCCGACTCAGTTTTATATGAAAGGTTTTATTACGAAAAGAAAGATATATAATGCGATAATTGTGGAATAATTGTGGAATAAACAAATAATTTTGCTCATAATTATAGCGCGGTATAGCAGATTTTATACTTTGGCATATCACTCCGCCGTAAACATTCAACATGCACACCACCCTTACGTTACCCGTAGGATTATAGCTTACCAGCAATTTCCAAAATAGCCTAGCTCTAAACAACCTACCTAAGATTAATGTACTAACCTAAATACATAAAAAAAAAGTTCCAAGTAAGCGGTGTTTCGTTCGATTGTTTACCCCTCAACCAACAGCGATTAGTGGTGTCACGGTGTTGTTTTTCTGTTCACCATTTTTGGCCATGTGACAAGTTATGACGTGTTGCAGACTACTTTCGGAGACGTTGACAGAGTCACATGGTGACCCTGATAGAGATTGCACTACAACGTCGCCAAATTTAACATTTAAACTATAGTGGATTTCAGTGTGCCTAGACGTAGATAGTCTCTATCATCCAGACACACTCAAGCTGATTGCGAGGGAAAGCGAGCGTCTGGACTCGTGGTTTATTATAGTCTCTATCATCTAGACACACTCAAGCTGACTGCGAGCGCTAGCGAGCGTCTGGACTCACAGTTCTTTAAAAATGTTGACCGATAGACGGCGCCAACCGTCAAACTGACTGCGACGTGACTGTCATTTTGATTGCAACATCAAAGTGCACGTTGAATTACGCGCAACATTAGTTCCAATGGGATGTGTGTACGTCCTTATTAAATATACAATAAACTTCGTTTTATTGTAGTTTCTCTAAAAACATAATATAATCTTACAAAATGATGTTTAAAATTCTATCTACGGAAATCAGAACAGGTATGAAAACATAGAAAGTTATAAAAACAAATCTCGATTTATTCGACGTCTAGGCACCCTGAAATGCACAGTAGTCTTTTATTATACTGTTGGTGTTTCGTTATCTTTATCTTTAAAACGCAAACAACACTTAGTCTATTTATTTTATGTCAGACATTTGCCCACAAAATGGAAAACAAAAACAATCGGTAAGAAGGAAATAGTCGGCGGCTTCCACAATGAATCGATTCCTAAACTTTGCCATTGTGTTCGTGTGTAGTGAAGGTATGAGACATACATGGGTAAATCGTGAAATGTTTCTGAGAGATAGACATGAGTTTATAATCCAAGAGTATTTCTGTACAGTGTGACAAAACTACGTGTTTTACAAATAAGAGCCACAAGCTCTCACACCTCTAGTATCTCCCCTGAAAGCTCACGGACCAAGAGACAAAAGGAAAACAGAAAATAAATATATTTTTTCTCAATTTTAGGCAATTTTTAATTTAACAAATAGGTTTTTCTTTGCTTTAGCATGTACATCTGCAGTATAAAAGACAGATGATACTGAAAATTGCATGCTGATATAAGGTTTCATCCAAATTTCAGAAGTATTTGACCGAAGCACCGCATATTCAGCTAGATAGTGTATGAATGTTGTATTTTCCACAGGGGTCACAAAACATGAGCGAGAAAAAAACAACAAATTAGCTTGTATACTTATGTATTTTATTGTTTTAAATTACTGATCTTGGCTATACTGCAGATATTAAACCAACAACAATGTCTGCTGCCCTGCTTTGAAGCTCAGATGTTGGAAAAGGCTGTACAATAACCATATGGGAAAATTAATTGAGGTGTGAGACCACAACACTGTAAGATGTAACGGAACGTATTACATGTAAAGTCAAAATAAACAGCTTGACACTATGTTTTATGAAGCACGAAGTCTTGTGACATATTTATCAATATCTGTCAAATGCTGTCTATAATAAGATCACAACAAGGTCACGTTTGACAATATCTTTTTCGAGAACATTGTAGCGAAACGCGCAAATAAACATTAGTATGGGCAAGCTTAAAAAAGAAAGCTTTAAGAGGATGTGTTCATGCCTCTGTATATCCGTCCGTCTGTCTGTTCGTTACTATATCTCCTTTTCTAACCACTGAGCGGATTTCAACCAATTATGACTACGACTTCCCCGCATATTAACGGCGTTTCAGCGTTTTTTCTGGCTCACGGAGTCCCCATATATGGGAACTGAGCCGAAAATAAAAACACTAAGTAGTCAAATACGCTGTCTGCGCGCGGGGTAGGTGGGATTGTAAGGGTGTATTGAGGGACAGGGGAGTGGGTGGTGGTGGTGTGTGGGGGTAGTGTGGGGGTGGGGGGATCGGCGCGGTAAATGCAACCGTTTTAAATGGTGTCTCAAATGACGAGTTTTGGGGATTTGTCGAATTGGTTCATTGGCTCTATTCTTTTCATATAGCTTCGAGTTTCGAAAAGCTATTGTTTGTCTAGTTTAAATAGTTCTGTATGTATCTGCCCAGAATTTCAAAGTCAGCTGTCTCTGTAACGTTTGAATCATTTACAATATACTCCATGAGTTTTATTCAAAAGTACATAATATCGTTTTGTTCACGAGTAATAGTATTATAAACAAATTGAAGATACATAGGTCAATGACAGTTATACGCATAAACGATATACCATATTTACACTGCTACAAATTAAAAAGGTCCTCAAGCAAAGTCAACTACATGTATTATAAAATACTAAAGGAAAAAAGAACCGCAACTCAGGAATTTCCGCTATATTTTAGTCAAAATTCCTAAGTAGACCTGTACAACTACGATACCGACTAGGACATCAGACTGAATACTAAGCACGAGAAAATGTTGGGGGCTGATCTCAAAGTTGTATAACAACCTTGGTTTTGGTAGGCTCACAGTGGGTTGTGTAGAAAAAAGCAAATAAAAAAATGAAATTAAAAAATACATGTTATTTATATTTATGTCAATACATGCATATATACTGAGCTTCAAAAGAAAGTGTACACAGGTCAGTTGTAAAAGAAAGAGTGTACTGAGTTTTTTTAGAATTAATTGTACAAATTCCAAAATTAAAATGTCATGTTTGGTACCAACGTTTTTATCATTCCATTGTCAATATCATGTTATCATTTGTTTTTCAATATATTGAATCAATAAAGGACTGTCGCTTGATAAAGAGGATAGGGTGTAAAGTAAAATTTTCAACGTGTACACTTTCTTTTGCAACTGAGTATATATAACCCTTATATGCATCGACCTTTCAGGCTATTTTTTTAATACAGTCTTCGATGCAACCACCCAGACTCGGCTCGAGTTTTAAAGGGACTTGCCTTAATAATTGATCACTAAAAACGTGTTTTGAGAGGAGGGTACAGATCAGATGCAGATCCAAGATTTTGGTTTGAGTATTTGTGTGTGGGAGGGGTTGAAGTGGGGCGAGCGTATAATCCTTCGAAATAAAATGTTTTTCTACATGATGTTTAGTGAATTCTGTTTTATTTTTCCAGAATAATTTTGTTAAATCCAATGATGACTAACAGTAGAAATGGCGTGCGCCCCATGTAATCCAGCATAAACACTAATAGAAATTTAAGGGGTGGGTGCGCCGGGTCCGCTCTATCCCCGAATCCGCCTTAGTACATGATAAATACACTTTTATCCCCTATGTCTTACCTTAAAATTGCCGCCGTAGTCGGTATAGAGAAGACACTGCGTCTAAAACGTTCTCGCCTCTCACACCTGCGGGTTCAAATCCCACTGGGAGCTCGAATTGTTAAGTGAAAAAGTGTCAAATCTTAAAGGGTTTCTTGCGGTGTGGAAAAATATTGATATTTTCTATTTTAGATGGTATAAATATAATGAATGAAACTAAATTTACCCTTTATTTACAAGAATATTTATTCATTGCGGGACAGCAATGTGTCTATTCTAGGTTACGCACCAGGATACATTTAAAGGGACAAACGGCAAATTTTGCTTCTTTTTTTTAAGTTCTGTTCGTTTTTTTTACACATTTGAATAGTGCCAATAAATTCCTTTACATATTCCTAAGGGGCGTCCGTGGCCAAGTGGTTAACGTCTCTGACTTAAAATCACTTGCCCCTCACCGCTGTAGGTTCGATCCCTCAGGGGCCTAGGAATCTTTATGTGAGGAAGCTATCCAGCTGGCTTGCGGAACGTCGGTGCACGAAAATTGCCCGGAGGGGCACCTGGGGTCTTCCTCCACCAATGGAAGCTGGAAAGTCGCCATATGACCTTAGCTGTTGGTGCGACTATAAAATCCAATTCAATCAATCATATTCCTAACTGTTGATTATATACTCTGTAAAGAAGTTTTGGACCATGGCAGTGTTCGAACCCGTACAATGATCGCTGAACCATGACATTCGACCATAACCCTTACTATCTCAGTTGATAATTCAGAATAGATCAACAATCAACAATAATTATCGTTTACAATGAAAGTTTGCGAAAACATAATAATCTTTTTATTGGTTAGTCGAATGTGTCCGTAACTGTTACTTTTTATGGACTTTGCAACATTTTTTACAGACCATTTGTGTGTTCGCGATATTTTTTTAAAATCAAATCTTGTTTGGAATTTAATGTTTCTGGTACCAAATTAACCGGGTAGGGTAGACCTTGGTTACTAAAAAAAGATACTTAAATTTTGTCCACTAGTTTTATTTTTTATATGACTTTATATACCCTGGTCCAAAACTTTTTTTACCGAGTATATATCACCAATAAATGTATTTAAACCCATGGTATACTAAAAACTCAAATTGTACTACGTTTTGTTTTAATATCTGACTTTGAATACAAAAACCTGTGGGGTTTTGAAAAAACTGAAAGAGATCGTGCATCGCGTGGGCCCATCGCCTTGAATGCACACTAGAACAATTGAATTTATCAGGCAACCCTAACATCGAAACGGATGAGGCCGCCACTATTGAAGGTTATTTTTTTCTTTTGCAATGTTTTTTATAATTATGTTTCGCATTTTGTTCGGCGTTAAGGCGGTTTTAAACGTCGGTAGTAAATGGCGTAATCCATGAATGGCGTTATTGTTTTATGGTAAATTTGCCATTCACTACCGCATTTAAAACCGCATAAAGGCCGAACAAAAATGCGCTTCGTGGATTTTTCCATTTACTACCGGCAAAACCGAATAAACAGCGAAAAAATGCGAATTAACTCTTGTATTTACATTAATTTCCCGTCGCTATAATAGTATCAGCAACAATTCTAATGATAACAAAAGTAAACCAATACTGTCCGTGTCTTTTCATGCAGTGGAATATCCATTGTCTGTTAAGACACACCGGATGCAAGTGCAGTGCGTGCAAGCAGTGCGTACAGTTCTCCTCCTTGAACTTTCTATGCGTCCGCAGCCGAGCGTAAATAGTTCCACCTACTTGGAAAATGAAGTATATTCGAGATTAAACGGTAATTGTTTCAAAGGAAAGTATCAATTGAATGCAAAAATTATTAAATTAATTAAACCAGTTTGTAAAGATGGTATGAAGCGAATACTAACTTCATTGGGCGAGGCTTAGAAAAGAAAACATGGCGAATAACTGGTCGTTTGCAAAAATTATATATTGCTCTGTAAACCATGTCATCATATCATGTATGCCAATAAATTCTAAAATAATGATGGTTGGCTGTTTGGTTGAAAGGTGTCGTACATTATTTTCCAGCACATTTTAGGCTATATATGACGGTCGATTTTTTGTAGTAGTAGCAGATCACCCACTTTTTCTTACAAGTTCATCTAGTGTCAATAATAAATTTCATTGGCCTATATATAGTGATTAGCAAACGCTTCGTCGAGCATTCAAGGAATATTGCCTGTTGAGAAAACCCCTCTGTCTTTATCGTAATCCTTACCGTAACCGTAATAGTTAGTTGTATAGGTATACTACCCACCTAAGAATATGTCAGTAATATCACAGGAATCGGACGTATTGTAAACGCGTTATAAATCACATTGACTATCCACTACTAGTATATGAAAATATATATACAAACGTGGACCTACATATGGGGATACTGTACTGTGTTTACAATACGTCCGATTCCTATGGTAATATTCTCATTGTTTAGTGTATATCGCGCTTGAGTTAAACTGCAAGATAACGAGTGTAAATCGTCTGCTCTGATTGCATGAATATAGTTTAAAGTTTTTAAGTCGATCTGTTTTCTTAACACTTATCTCTCAAAGCTATATCTAACTGAGTCCTTCCGGTACCGTTCCCGGCACTAATACTTCACTTCCGCGTTATATTGCAATCCCATCATTAGCGGTTGCTATTCGTCCCGGTACCACACATACTTCCGGTGACGTAATTCAAACGCGACGCCTATTCGCACGATCCTTTCCGGCGGTGGCCCATGTCCCGGTTTTACACATCCGGTGACGGTATCTGCGTAGCTATCTGCGTAACCAGGCCCTCTTGCCTGGCGTCTCCGTGGCTACCGTCTGGTCTGTCGCCCAAATAGCGAATGCTGTCGTTCCCGCGTCCTATGACGGCGTTCCCAACCTACGACCTCGTAGACCACGCTCCCGACAATACGCTCTGTTGAACCGTAAATTTCACAGAAACAATTCTTCACACGTGTGAGGAATTCGTGCAAATTCTTCACACTTTTGTTTCAAATACAGCCGTAAATATCACTAATCGAAAATGTGACATATACGTTTGACTTTTTCGTACGAACGTATTTTTCACAGCCAGCTGACAGGATACAGTTTATCGCTTATATCATACAA
Organism: Cyrtodaria siliqua; assembly: GCA_037043455.1. NCBI lineage: Eukaryota > Metazoa > Mollusca > Bivalvia > Adapedonta > Hiatellidae > Cyrtodaria > Cyrtodaria siliqua. The sequence continues at coordinate 87,898 of JAWPHD010003990.1, forward strand.
TTAATATGTTAACAGTCTACCGGCCACATTTTTCAAGCAATCTTGACCAACCTCGGATAAAACATATATGACCAAAAGATCTCGGCCAAGTTCGATTATGGGCCAGATCGTACAAGTATGACAAGAGTTATGGCCAATGATTTAGCAAAAATGCCATATTCTACCTTGTTGACCCACTACAGTAGAGTCAATTATTGACCAGTCTGAATCATATTAAGACAGACTGTGAATGTTTATAAAATGCAAGCCAAGTTCGAGTTCCGGTCATATCGGCCTAGTAACACCAGAGTTATTTCCCTTGATTTAGCAAAAAAACTGTATTTGATCTTGTTAACACTCTAGAGGCTTTATTTCAAGACCAATCTTAATAATATTTGGACAGAATGTGTATGACTATAAGATCTCGGTCAATATCGATTATGGGCTAGAAAAGCCAGAGTTGCTATTGCCCTCGATTTAGCAAAAATGGCATATTGCATTTGGTCAAGTTAAACTTTTGCTTAGATGGGATCATTAAAAGCAGAGTTATGTGCCCCTGATTTAGCAATGATTGTTCTATTGGTTTTCCGAGCAACAACTCATAAAATACAGCACATGCGAGTACCAAATATGGTATGTGGATACATATTGGGATGCTGAGATGTTGGGTACCAAAACTGGGTCACTGTGATCTTGACCTTCAAGGTCGGAAATAGAAAAATCTAGTAAGGACCATAACCCATAGATTATACTACACAGCACCTAGAGGTACGGATCTTGGTACGTTGATTCATTTTAGGATGACAGAGTGCCACGTACCATTATTGGATCACTGTGACCTTCACCTTCAATATTAATTTAGAAATAGCTTGTCGGGCCTATAACTACTAAGGTACATACAGGTACCAAAAGAAACAATGCATTTTGCGAATCGTTTGGATATATTGCAGCGAGGTACTTTTTAAATCATTCTAGCTTTTCAACGGATATGTTTATGTAGATTTGCGATGTGGTTTTGCTACAGATATTTACGGACAGACAGATAACTTGCCAAAATCGATTACTTTAGCACGCACAGCTTACTTTATGCACCTGCCATTCGGCGACGTTATGGCACATAAATGTGTTACCCCTATCCGTCCGTGCGTGCGCCTGTTCGTCCGAAATTTCATGTCGGCTCCATAACTTTCGCACAAATATTCCTCATATAAAACAATGGTGCGCAGCGCGCAACGGCCGGTCGGCTATATTCATGGTCAATGTCGCTGGGCGCTTAGAGGTCGTATAGTTTGTATGGACATTCGTGTCCACTCTGTATATCCACATACATAGACCGATTTTCAAATTACACATGACACATTTATTCCTCATAACACAAGCGTGCAACCGCCAGGCGGCTACCTTCGATGTCCAGGTCGCACTAAAGCAGGGGCACCCATGTAGTATGGACATATTTGTAGGTACTGAACCTTTATGAAAGGGATTTACTTGTATTGATATTTTCATTTGTATCGTTTACGGACAAAGATGTAACCATTAAAATATGGGAAGCGTCGCGCGATTTTACCTTTACGACTGTTCTATGTTATTTTTGCATCAAACGCCAAGTTATTAAAACTCTCCCATTTAACGGACCAAATGATGTAAAGTATTTTTATCAATACATATCGTTAGGTCTGTCATGTCTGCTATCATAAAAAAAGACTATAGAAGCCCGATGTTTCGATAACGAAGCGAAAAGATGCGACGACGAAGCGCGAAGGTACGATGGCTGCACCTTCGCGCATCGCCATTGCACATTAGCGCAACGCCATCGCACCTTTGCGCTTCGCCATCGCACCTTCGGGCACCGCCATCGCATCTTCGTGCATCGTCATTACATCACGCATCGTCAGCGCAGCTTCCGCTTGGAGCATCGGCCTTTAGGCAATGCACAAAAGCGCGATGATGGAGCAAGGGGAAGCGAGAAGAACATGATTCAAAATGTCAAAGTTATTTCGCGCTTCGCCGTCTCTTCCTAATGGATCGTATGAGAAAAAAACAAAAACGTACACCGTACAGCTGTTCACAAGCCAAATTAATACATTGTTTGTTGCCGTTAAAACTGCACACCATTAATGGGAATTCTATTATATTCTATTCTGTTCTGTTCCATTCTCTGTTCTGTTCTGTTCTGTTCTGTCGTGTTGTGTTGTGCTCCGCCTATTTTTCTAATAATGTTATATTTTCGCCGATCTGTATGTACATGTTACGTTTTCGTCTAAACAATCATTTATTACATTTGTTTCGTGCTGTTTTAACATGTGAAAAATACGATTTTGCTCTACTAGGGGTAGAGATGCTAAACGTAAATTTAACAAATTCGTTTCTGTGAAATTTAAGGTTCAACAACGCTCTACATGCTCTACGCTCCTAGCGATACTCAGTTATCACAACACGTATTTTATAATAGCATTAAGGTATCACCATACCTAATCACCCAATAACTGATTCCAAAGCAATCTTTATTCAGAATGAATAAACCCGAATTCTACACCTTCTTCGAATAGACAGTATGCTAAACTGTAACAAAACGTGTAAAACAATTACAGATGTAATTTATAGACAATGAAATCTCACATTTCTAGACGTAACGCAAAACTTACAACATAATAATCAAACCGTAGACAGAAAGTATAATTGGTTTTACATCCCGTTAACACATTATAGGGTATATATTACACCCCAGAGTGATTGAATAATAATGACAATATGAAAACCAACCTCAGAGAGATTTATACTGCACAATAACCGTTTATGCAATAACGTAATGACAGTTAGAAACCTCCGTAGAAAAGGTACATACAATCTGAATCGCGTATTCCATTTACTATCTACAGAACAACTAGCATTATCAATAATGTAAATATATGCCCCAATAATCTTATCAGACAATAATTTCTTAAATATTCTGACGTTTAAAACGTACAAGAATTAACGACAGTATCTTGCTAACCATCTATGGCTTTTACCGGCAGATATTTACTTCAGAACAACAATTTAAATATGACAATAATTTACAACAAATAAAATAGATTTGACTTACCCCTTACCGTTATGGTATTGGTCACTAACTACCCTGGATAATGACTTGCGATCCTGTGACAAGTTCTTATGATTTCGACACCCATATATACAGTTCCTACATACCTGGTGGAACACGCCATCCATGCAAATGTCATGTTACTCGGACTGCTCGGACTGCACGCAGTGTCGTAATTTTGAACTCTACATTTATTAGGCCCGCACTGGTAAATACTGGCAAAAATCTATAAAAATTCCTATGAAAAATCAGGGGAAATGAGGCCCCGACAACCACAGTTAAAAACTCCAAGTAAATATGCACTCATTTTGTTACAGACACCATATTTTACTAGCATTACCACTACAAATGCGTTTGTAAAAGAATTTTTCGAAATATTTAATGTTAACGCTGAATTACTGTTACTTGAATTTCAAATGATATTCAATTAAAGGGAGAAGAACATCATAAATAAATGACTTTCGTTCTTATCCTTTTTCTTTTAATGTGTACAAATAATATGTTGTAAAAAGCTTGTGAAATAAAATATGTTTAAACCAATTAAAGGGAAGGGAATTTAGGATTATCCACGTCCATTTGTCGAAGATTCTCCGTTTATAAGAAAATGAAAGCTCGTCGTCCTGCGCCAAAACAACGAGTTCCAAGTAATATTTAGCCAAACAAATTCAATAACCTTTTTATTGTATGCTTTCATATTGTTTTTGATCAATGTTAATTGTATGACTATTACTTTTCATTGTATTTGTGTTATTTTTATTGCTTTTGATGGAATTCCTATCTTGCCATTCAGTTTCATTTTGTGTGGATGATTATTTTGCGCGAAAACGACGTCGACGTCGGATGACGTCATTAAAAACATCAAGCGATTTTCTGAAGTTTGTTTACCATTCGATAACGTTAAAAACAGTGGGTGAGTGACCATTTGAATTATTTTATCAATTTTTGCCATAAAAGGTTGTAAAAAAAATCGTATTTTTTTTGTTGACACTATAGGAAGGATTCCGTTATTTTTATTTGAAAGTAGTTCCTTATTTCTATTTCGCGGCTCTTAGCAAGCACGAGCAAAAATTCCCGTGCAATATCAAAGTGTACAATATCGTAGAATATTGCACACTTAGCTCAATGCAAACTAAACGGGACAATATGAAAGTATACAATAATCCTAAATTACATTCCCTGTAATTGAATATCATTAGAAATTCAAGTAAAATTGTTATGTTTGTTTTTATATTATTTCATACCAATTTTAATTAGTTTATATCTTTAAGCATACTTCGATTCATGTTATGAGTTTCATCATCACATTTCATGTTTTCATACAAAGGGAGGGTAACTCTCAAAGGATGTAACAATTTAATCAAAAGATAAATGTTTTACAAACTATGGGCAAAACAATATACTTATCACACAACTATTCTAAAATATATTTAAATAAAATAAGAAAATTAGTTAAAGATACAAAAATGAGTATTTAGGAATTGTGTCTACGTTAGACCTTTCTGTCCGGAAAAAATGACTAAAACAACATATAACATACCAAAAGGTATGCCTTGAAAGTTTCATTATCGATATAATCATAGGTGCAAGGTTGCTATCAAGAAAAATTCTGTAAATTAGTTTGACCAAAGACACAAGCTATCCGAAATACTACCTGCGTAATAATCCCATAATTCATAGACTTTTTACCCTCAAATCTGCATTCATAACTGTCAATCCAGGGAATCAGTGGTACCTACACAAATCAGCGCTACGTTGTAGAATCGGGTACCAATAGTAGTCAATACATTATTACGCAACTCCGCCCCGGCTGAAATGGCCGCTGTCCTACCTTGTATATAATATAGTTTGTTGACAAAATTTTCGACTTTTTGGAGGAGGCTTTTCAGAACTTCTCAAGTAGTTTTTCGGATAGCTTGTGTCTTTGGTCAAACTAATTTACAGACTTTTTCTTGATAGCAACTTAGCACCTATAACTTGGATATAATACGCCTTTCACTCAGACAGGTTAGCAAACTCAGATGTTCAATTTTGCAATTTCTTTACATTAAATACAGTACTGATGTCACAAAATGTCACGGGTAGAGCGTACTGGTCGTTTATAGCTCTTGTAAGTTATCGGTTACACCCAAATCTATTGTTCGAGTTGAAACAATTTCACAATATTCATGATCGATCCATGTAACACGTAACAGCGTGCACATTTTAAGTGGCCGCCAGAGAGGCCGTGTCATAAGTTTAGTTTTGTGCTAATGCATGTAAACGTATAGGTATATTTTCCTTAAACGGCAAAATTGTATAAGGGGCCTCTCGTGTAGATTCAATACTGTAGATTTAGCCACGTTTGTCACGGACTGAACGGGGGAAATAATGATTAGGCGTAATGTTTGCTATAAAACCCATTGTCTTCTAGCTCTCGCCGGGATCATCGATAGTACTTTGTTGGAACAGAGATTGGACGGCAAAATTCATAGGCAACATGTGGTTAGTAGTTTTATTAAACTTTTATCGTACATTTGTATTCAGTGGGCGGCGCCATCTTGTTTGGCGGTTACGACATCCGGTTAGCATTGATGTTTCTCAAACATAACTTTAGACTAGCATATGATTTTGAAGTTACTTTATTAGATGAAATTATTGTAATTGATCATTAATTGTAAAACATTATTAATTTGATAACAGTGGATAATAGGTGCATTAGTTAACGTTGGCGTATAACTCAGTGATTGTAATACACGATTGTTAACATTGCGTGCATGCATAACTCAGTGAGTGTAATATATGAGTAATTTGATCATGTTTATATTACATGTATTAGGGGCATTGATTAACAGCGACGTACATAGCGTATACATGGCGTTGTAGAATATGTATACATTGCTACTCATCATTAGTACAGCTTACATATATTGATTGAACAATGATTTGTTTGGGTAATGATAATTATGCAAGATTGTTATGTTTGTCAACCGACATCTAAAACGTATGTATAATTACAGCCTAAGCCATCCAGGATTGAAGCCATCCAGGGTGGCGTAAGCCATCTAGGTTTGGATATCCAGGAGTGGAGCTAAGCTTCCACGATTAACGTTACAAGCGGTGGAGACGGTCCCCGTACCTGCGTCAGCATGGCCAGGTTTTACTAACGACAACCCCCGGGACACAAGGTGGGCCCGTTACCAGTCCTCACTGGAGGAATATCACTCACAATCTCAGTGGAGATTAACTATCATTGCATCGCGTCATCAACCCTTACAGAAGGCATTTGATGACAATCATCCATTGAATTCGCGCATCATCATCATCTTCATGAGCTCTCGCGCATCACAGTTATCGCGCTAGATCAACATTGTTATAGCTTTAACAACACTTTAGTGTCTTAGACATTCAGTATTTATAACAATACTAAGAACGTTCATGAGAACATTCTTTTCATAGTTCATTTGTGTATTCGCTTGTTTTTTAGATAATTGTATATATATTCAACATATTTTAAAAGTTGCATTAAACTTATGTAAATGCATTCACCGTCATTGATTCTTTCCTGAGTTAGCCCAACCACTAAGGTCATCCTGTGACAACTGAAGTGGTTCAAATTTTCGAAGCTGCAGTTCAACATTTATGAATTTGCACAGTGATTAAAATGCCTATGACAGCACAGTTGTGTCCCTTTTCTAACTAGCTGCAAACCATTTTTTTTTTACAAAACATCTTGGCATTTCTCAGGAAAATTATGTGGAATTAAGCGTACAGTATATAAATTATATAGCGAAAATTCCTGAGTTGCGTGTTTTTTTTCCTTCAGTATATTTCATAATAGCAGACGTTATTTACGAACCTTTTTGATTTGTAGTATTGTAGATATGGTATATAATTATTATTGGATACTAATAATACTTTTGCTTATACATAAATCCAAACTGTACGAATATAACTGACTAAGTATTATTGTAGATATATATTTAAAAATCAAGAGTTCCTTTTGGGAGAGTACAAGTATGTTTTGTACAGTATACTTGATTTCGAATTGTGTAACTATGGAACACTAAAAAGCCAAATTATTTGCAGAAGTAAGGTTTAAATTTCGGAAAACTCTTTGGTTTCTGTCAAAAAAGCTATGTTCTTGTAAGAATGTTTTAATATATCAAATGACATTAATCTACTAAATTGAAACATACATGTCCACTCATTTACCAACAAGTATTTTTAATATATAACCTAAGAGGGGTATTCTTTATCTAGATGATGCTGAATGAAATTGTCTTACATAAAAAAACATGGGAAAAAAAGAGTAGTATGGCTCAATAAACCCAGGACTTTCTTCTATGTATTTGTGCTCGTTGCTTCCAAGGGATCCGCTTTTTATTAAATACACGAGGATACATGGTTAAGCTAATATTCGATATCAGACATGATATTTGGAAAAAAAGCACAAGTGAAAAGTTATGACACGGTTTTGTGTGTGCATATATACCGGTATACTGCACATTTGTACATAACTGAATGCGAAACGGAATAAAAATTGTGTTTGGAACGGGAGTTTCTAGAGTTAAATAAAATTACAAATTTTGAAAAGAAAATCGGATGAGAATATACATAGTTTAAAGACAAACAATGTTTTGATAAGGTTTTCTTGCACAGAAGAGCATTTAAAAATGTAAATTTTTTGATAAACTTTTTATCGTATTTTAATTTAGATTTGGTCATGTTAAAGGGACACACGGCAATCTTGAAGTTTTTATCAAGTGTCAATATTAGCGTCTCTACTTATTTATCAAGGAACGTTTTTACTTTAAACCTGCTTGCTCAATTTTCTATGTTATTTTACCAAATGTTGAAATATATTATTGGTGCAGAATTATCAATAGTCAGTAATATACAAAAACAATTTGGTTTATACTATTCTTTTAATTATTATTAATGATAGAACAAATGCAAGTTATGCAGAAAAACATCCGTGACGCCGTGAGTTTTTAAAAAATAAAGATTGCCGTGTGTCCCTTTAAACGCATAATATGCATGTTTAAGTATGACATTCTAAAACAAAACAGTTTCTCAAATGTTGGATGTAATATGTTTAATTCTCATATTAAACCGATTTTCAAAAGGTAAGTATTTTAATTTATCACTAAAATGTCTGTTTCCCTGAAATAAACTGTATTTAGGTATCTAAACTGTGACTGAAAATGCCAAAACACATTGGTCTCAAATAAGTTCCCTAAACAAAGATAATCATGTTGTGCTCAACAGCATGCTATGTTTAAACAAGACTGGGAAACACACATAGGTTTGATATGTTCTTAGGTAAAACGACAAGCAATTTATATTATTTTCTCAGGTAGTGCCACATTGCAACTGGTTTTCTTAAAGATGTCATCATTTGATTCCAGTGTGAAAGTTCTGTCCCGGAAGTGTTAGCACCCACAATCACGTGACCTAAAGATGGCGTCCGGTTGTCAGGCAACAGTTCCGCAACGGTGATTCTTAACTGAACAGTCTGAAAGAAAACAATAAACATTTACATAAATTATGTCCAACCTTTCTAAACAGTAAACCGCTTAATCTCTAATTATCACTAAGTATATCGCTAAACCTATCAATAAACCCCCACTTTCCCCTCCACCAAACCCCATGCACATTTCATAGTTGGGAAAAAGGGAACATACAGACCCAGGTGATACAGAAATGCGGGGGAAATCTTATTATCACTCCACCAACTGATGTAATTTCGTAGTTGAATAGAGTATCGATCATCTGTGGCGCTTGCTTACCATTCGCAACATCTCGTACCCTGCTTCGCAGCATTACTCGAATGTAAATCGAAGGTTTCCCTATTGGTAACGTCATCGCGCCTTAGAATCCCGCCAAACAAATTTGCGTTCAAAATCTAAGTTATCATCCACATTTTGCAATGTCATTTAGCCGATTGCTACATCTAGAGTGTATTTACATGAAAGCAGTGATAAAACCTCATCTGTATTGTAATAACAAACATGCAACCCAAATCATAAACGACACGTGAGTTTATATAGCAACAGCTTAGCAACAGTGCACTATTTTCTGTGCCGTTGCATTCCGGCTAACAAAATGTCAAGATTTTTAACATACCGAAGCATCGTGAAACACACGAGGCGGGATTCCGAAGAATGACGGGATTGGCCGAGTGTTCACGATTGGCTTGCTTACGTTAAAAAATCAAGTGTCGCAGATGATCTAGACTCTATTCAAGGGTATATAACTCAAATGGCCTAAACTGCAGCAATGAGTGTAGTGACTAATTTAAACTGACGATTTCTCGTCGAGTACAGCAATTGAAAAAAGGTTAGCTTAGTAATAATGCGTATTACATGCCTGTCAAATTCTGTCAAACCGTGTTTAGTGTTGTAAAGGAGCTGCGCCTACCATACTCAAACTTCCAGTACGGTCAGGGTCATTAAGTACACCATACTACAAAACATTACTGTTATTACTATTTGTTATTACTATTTGTATTATTATTAAATTATGAATCATAACTTCGACATTATACATGTTATATTTGGCATACACATCTGTCTCATCTTGTTTATACAACTGTATGTGTTCAAACTAGTTTTTCAGTGATGTTTATCTGCTAAAAAATTGCGGTTTGCTTCGAGCATCTCGGCTGGTCACAGAAAAAAGGTTTTATCGAATTTGAGGTTCCAATCAGCCCCGATTTCTGGATAATTCTCGGCATTTGACTAATAAATTAATTGATAAAAAAAAAAAGGTTAGGTGAAAAATGTCGAAAACAGAAAATATATTTCTTAGTCAGTTTTCAGTCTCTAGACCCCTAGGAATAGCCCACACCCCGCTTTAAAGCTTATTTGCAAGTAAACTAGAATATTATTATCATAAATAAGGAAATAAGTATTTAACGTTTGAGCAAACATGACGGGTCGTAAATTATAAACAACACTAGAGTCAAAAAAAGGTCAGCTGAACTTTGTAAAACAGGTTAGCAGTACGACTTTAAATAGCTTTTTTCTTCGTTCTGTCACCCTGTAAACGACTTCTCATTAGTTCCTTATTTTGTAAATAAATCACTAACATATCAATCAGTATCAATTATATTTCAGTAATGACTTGGGTTAATGGTATTTTGAGTTATGATACTAATGATTATTGTCATTATTGTCATTATTATTAGTATCATTACTATTTTTATTATTAAGACTTGAATCATAACATCGACATTATATTTGGCATACGCATATGTCTCATATTTTGTTCATTTGTTTAACCCTTTCTCCGCCAACTTTCAAATGTCGTCTGCTAAAATTTGAATTTAAAGACACATTTCCCAGCTGATTGTAGTCGTTGAAAAGTCATGGATCGCATGCTTTTTAACTGCTTACTTCTCGCTGACTGATTACCGCAGAGACATTATATTGAGGCCCCATCACAGTTTTTTTCTTTTCATTTACTATTACCTTAGTTTTTGATATAAGATATATTGTAACTAAAAAACCCACTAGATTGTTTATTATGGGGGAGCATATAGTCGCTGCTATTTCCGTCCGTCCGTATGTGCGTCAGTGCGTCCATGCCCCCCCCCCCCCCCCCCCAAATACAATAGGCTCGAAATGTGTCTTTAAACTTTCCGGTAATATTTTATATAAAAAATGCTTCCGAACATTGTAACCCTGATCATCATGCACATAATGAGCATGCTGACCTACAACGGTCGTAAAATCAATGTTTTTGAATGTGGCAGCGAAAGCGTTAAAGACACATTTCCCAGCTGATTGTAGTCGTTGAAAAGTCATGGATAGCATGCTTTTTAACTGCTTACTTCTCGCTAACTGATTACCACAGAGACATTATATTGAGGCCCCATCACAGTTTTTTTCTTTTCATTTACTATTACCTTAGTTTTTGATATAAGATATATTGTAACTAAAAAAAACACTCGATTGTTTATTATGGGGGAGTATATAGTCGCCGCTTTTTCCGTCCGTCCGTATGTTCGTCCGTGCGTCCATGCGCTTTTTGTCCGGAGCATAACTCAAAAAGAATGCTTGATTAAAGTTCCTGTGAATGATAAGGATAATGAGACGGAGTGCAGTTCATGGGAACCATAACTCTAGCTTCACTACTTTTTTAATTATCTCCCCTTTTTGAAAAATCTTATCCGGAGCATAATAGAGTTCCGTACGGATTCATTTTGAATAAGGAAAGGTTATGAATGACCACAGAGTCACGATTTGAACAAACTTGGTAGATGACCATAACCTTAAGGTAAATGCAAAATATTAAACCTCTGGCTATTATAGTTTCAGAGATGAATATTGTTGAAGTGTTTCCCTATATAAGTCTATGTTTAATATGTGACCACTGGGGCGGGCCCACATTTGACCTCAGGGTCACCATTAGAACAATCTAGTTAGAGGACCATAAGACGATGTTACATGCAAAATATCACAGCTCTATATCTTGTATTTTTGCAGACGATTTCTTAAGATTTGTTAAATGAAACGGGGGGCATTTATGACCTCAGGTGCACCATTCGAACAAACATATAATGATGCTTCACATAAACTTGGGGTTGTCCGTGGTCGAGTGGTCTCAGACTTGAAATCACATGTCCCTCACCGCTGTGGGTTCGATTCCCCATGGGGCCAGGACTGTTAAGTATGAGTATCAAGCTATCCAGCTTGCTTGCGGAACGTCGGTGGTTCTACTCAGGTTCGCGCCCGTGCACGAAAAAATGCCCGGGTTTGCACCTGGGGTCTTCCTCCACCAATAAAAAGCTGAAATGTCGCCAAATGACCTTAGCTGTTGGTGCAATTATAAAATCCAATTTAATGAATTCATATACGATTTGATTGAATTCCGACAAACGGTTTCTGAGAAAAAGTCGTCAGAAGCAAAAGATAACGACGACGACGGACGACGGACAGACAACGGACGGGCGACGGACGAAGAGTGATTCCAAAACATCACATTGAGCCTTCGGCTCAGGTGATCAAAAACACTGACAGATGACAACGATTTTTGAATTTTGAAGTCCCGATGAGTTTCTTGCATTTGAGATTTACTAAAAAATGGCAGAGAAGTAATTGATAATAGAGTATATTGTGCTAAAAATACAAAACTATTAATTGTTAACACGGGTCTTTTAAAAAAATCCATCTATACATAGTTGTTTTAACATATATACAAGTGCACATAAAATGCAAAACGGTTATAATTTTTACTACATTATTACCGTATACACTCTTTATGGGACGGGCCTCATGCGTTTGGCAAAACACTAATAATCTCAATTTTCTTGTGCAAATGTATTTCTAACAGCGATTTACAGTTACCTATAGAAATTCTCTCTCTCTCCCCCCCCCCAAATACAATAGGCTCGAAGGACACATTTACTTGGTCATTGAAAAAGGCATGGGAAGCTTGAATATTTACAGCCAGCACGCTTCATGGCTGATCAACTCAGGTATATAAATTGAGGCCCGCTCTTATTTATTTTTTTATAGCATTGCAATATTGAGGATAAGAACAGCTTAACAACACATTGTAATTTACTTTAATGAAGAAATATATGTTCATAAGTCAGCTTTTGAATACAAAACTTATCTGGTATTTCTTAATTGTTTTAGACCAAAAAATCAGAGCCACAACACAATACATATATAACATTCTTTAATGTGTTATTATGTGTACTTGGTCACAAATGATTTATTGGGTGGGCCTCATAACCTGAAGAAAAATTGAATATCACACTTTGCTCATGAAATTGTATGGCTAACAGTGATTTACAGTTAGCTATAGAAATTCTCCCAGATTATAGGGTGCACCAAACCTCACTATTTCCCTATATTCATCCCGATAAAATGGGACAGTGTAAATAAAGATATCCTCGCCAGGTTATATTCTCTAACAAACAAGGCAACATTAATTTAATAGTAATAGACAATATAAGTATACATGATTATGAATGATAATAATTACTATAAATTACAGCACAAATTTCAAATGTGTAATTTGTATACTTTTCATATATTGTTGACTCATATTACGGCATTTAGTAACTGTCGCCATTAATATGATGCATACATGTCATTCATAGATCAATAAATACGTCAAGGACACGTCTGTGTGTCCTATAACCAGTTCACTGTCGCCAAGCGGACGAGTTTCCTTAGTAACTAGCTACATAAATAAATGCGTCGATGCATGTTTGCAAAATGAAATCGTTTCAATTGACAAAGATGTATTCATTCTTTAAAACTAAAATGTTCATTTATATTAACACATGTTTATGGTGGCATGTGGCTGCCATGCACTTAATTTATGTTGACATAAATTATCGTGACTTTATGGTGATTTTATTGCGACTTTTCGTGATAAATTCTCTTCGAAGCCGACATAATTTCACGAATATAAAAATTTAAAGCACGATAAAATATCTCAACAATAATAAAAAGTCGCGATAATGCTTCAACGTGCATTCAAATAACGACTTAAGATATCTAAAAATAGAATTTTGCGGAAGACCTTTGACTGACGAGTTACTTGTTGGCCCCCTGCTATATTATGTAAAAAAAAAGCTCATGGTACTACCGGGTCCCCAGAATAACTTTTTAGTACTTTTATAGATATTACAATACTATATACCACTGGAAAGCTCAGAATATGCATGTACTTTCTAAAACAATAAAGATGTTTAAATTTGGATGCGAAATAAGCGATTAATAAATGCAACACACAAAACCATCAGAATCACAAATCACAAAATTGCCTTATTCTAATCGCTAAAAACACATTATTTAATCATTATTATATTAATTATTTAATACAGCTTTGATCTTTAATAACTTTATAGATTTATTTAGCTAAAGATAACTACTTTCTACGGAAGCGTATTCGTTGCCTCGTCTTGTTGGGTTATATTGACTTTCTCAATTTGAAATAACTCGAGTTGTTATGATATACATCTATAAATCGATATATGTACGTCGCGAAACACGATGTAATTCAAAAAATGCAAAACAAACACGTTGAAATGGTTCTATATTTTACAATAAATCGTTTTTAGTGAACTTGACATGTTTTTATTTTATTTATATCGCGTTGAAACAAAGCAAATAAAAATATATTAATATAAATGTACTCTACGTAATGAGTATTATCTGTATTACACGAGATGTCTATCTGATATACACGAGATATTTATTTCAACCTTTGTACAGTTTGTCGATTATGTATGGAAGCTTTAATGTACCCCTCAGATGATGTGATGTTTATGACCATAAATATAACGGCATGTCACGATATATAATCCTATGTTGACATAGTATATGTTGATATACTACAATATTTCGAGCCAGGACGACTTAATAAAAAGTGGCATACGTTGAATATATTGTTTGCACAACATGCACACAGCGACTTCATGACATAACATGTCGCATGACGACTTAAATTATGTTGAGATCACGTTAATTTGACTGAAAGATTGCGTCACACATTTTTATCTGTGCCGACGTACTCTATTCTGTAGAAACAAAAGATGCAAGCAGAGCCATAGTTGGATTCACGGCCCATCTACAAGCATGTGTAATATTAAGCAAGAGGACCAAAATGGAACTGAATAGCTCACCTGATTACCTTCGCAAATATGAAAACTGTTTAAAAAATCTTATAATTCATAACAGAATGAGATCACGCAGTCGATGGTGCAATATCACAAATTCCTGCATCCGCGTTAAAGTGTATATGGTGGGGATCTCAATGGTTTCCGCGTTATGACACAGGGGTGTGTACTATGTCCGAAGGGGTGGGGATGGACCCGGGGCCGATGCTAGTGGGGTGGTTGTATCCGTCTGTTCATGCCCAGTGAGTGTATAAGTCATGCGCAAAATGAGAATACGGTCAATTCCAAAATGTAAGACTTTTTAAAACGCGCGGCATTATCGGAATTCTCAAAATGCGCGGTTCAATTCCGGAGTCGTCCGTGCGCACAGTAGGAATTAGCACACAGTAGGGATATTTTGGTTCTAGTGGTTAATTGTAATTCTGACGGCAAAGGCCTTCGTTAATAATGCTGGAAGAACTTGTGGCTCAAATATTTTGCTTTGATATAAAAATAAAAGCAATAACGTATGTTTAAATTGCAAGTATACACGTAATGCAATGTGTGTGTATCTCCTCATTGTCTATAAAATGTATATTAATATCCACTATAAATTAAGTATTCAAATATTCAAATGTCATTAATAGCAATACCATAAACTGATAATATGTTCTCAAACGGTCTGTGTAAATGATTGTTTTTAATACATTTGGCAGTTGTCAGATGTTCTGAACAATAAGCATGATAAGACAATATGACATTTAATATATGTGTATACCTTATCAGTATAATGCTTTAATAAATATGATTAAAATATGCAAATGCAATTAGTAGTAGTAGTTGTAGCTTTAACAACTGACGCATTGTTTGAGTAATTGACGTGTGTGTTATTTGAAAGATGTTCAATATTTGACTTCATTTGTAGATGCCAGTATATACGAAGGTATATGGCAACAAACAAGGGTCCCATGTTTGTATAAAGAGATCACAGGAAATTTTTTAGCCGGATTGCGTAGCAAATCCAGGCTTATGGTTTGGCGATTTTCGTCTATCTTCTGTCCTTCCGTATGTCCGTCTACGCGTTTTGACGTTTTGGTAAACGGTTTTGGTTAAAAGTTTTTGTGGGTTCCCTCATTTCTCGAAAACGAATTGCCGGAAAGCTTTGAAACTTGGCACACATGTTCAGTTAAAATGGTGAATTCGCAATCCGGGCGTTTGCACCACTGTGCTTCACTTGTTTATATTTCTTAGCCATAATGTATATCCTTATTTCAGTAATATAAATCAGCGCTTTATTGTTTTAGGGATTCAGCTTGTCTTCTCAATAATTAAGTTCATGTTAATTATTTACCAAACCAAACTAATTGCTAATCATGAACCCTATGCACTCTCTCTATGGTCCGCTCCCCGTGATTTGCATTATTGTCATAGGCATTAAATCATATATTATATTCCCATTTGTACCTCCCGCCATCCGTAAGAATCGACACTTTCTCACCGGCATGGTGCCAATGTATTACATTTGCGCAATATAACCTGAGTGACATAATGCGTCGACCATTTGTCACATAACGCGTTAGGTCACATGACACGTTAGGTCACATGATTCGTTCTGACTTTCGACGCATTATATAAAGTCATACACTGCGTCGTATATAGATATTTCATTATTTTTTTCAAGCTTCTTTTTTAACCCTATTGTGTGAGTATCTGCCTGTAAGAACGCGGAGATAATTGTACTCTTGAACATGTATATGAAAAATCAACAATCCGGTTCTTCCCTATGATTTTGAACCAATCCGGAAACTCGTCATGAGAAGGTAAACAGGATAATGTCTTATCTGCTTCCGACTGCTACTGACAAACACTGACAAACACTCAATATATAATCGAACGACTGAGCAACGGCTGTTGGCCGATTAGATATATATTCGAGTGATTAGATATGTATACGTGACAAGATGTAGTGATAGAATTTAGATTATATATCCCATAGGTCTCCATTATAGCCTTTTTGGCCTACAACTCCTATTGCTATATAAAATCTAATTTTGTTTTTAAAGAACTGTCTTAAAGACACTCGATAAATGACCAGCAGATTGTGTGTGTGTGTGTTTATTTGTAAAATAAAGAACAATTTCAACGTATTTGTTTTGCATTTATTGAATTGTGTCGTTGTTTTGTTGACATACATATATCGATTTATAGATATATATTATAACACTGCAGTTGTTTTAAATGGAGAAATTCAATATAACCCAACAAGACGAGGCACGAATACGCTTCCGTAACTTTCTAACACTGTAAAGATAACTTAAATCGTATAAAAATTGACAATGTTATACGTCGCTTTATATATACATGTGAAATCGTACTTTTTTAGCTTTATTTAGATCTAAAAATGAATAAAATCTGTCTATAAATGACAAAGTTATATGCGTTGTCCTGTGGGCTTCCGTTGTCCTCACGTAAATGACAGAAACTATCCGCATAAACCAAAATTCTATTTTTTGATATCTTAAGTCGTTATTTGAATGGCACGTTGAAGCATTATCACGACTTTTTATTAATTGTTGAGATATTTTATCATGCTTTTTATTTTTATATTCGTGAAATTATGTCGCCTTAAAGAGAAGTTATCACGAAAAGTCACAATAAAATGACCATAAAGTCACGATAAATTTATGTCAACTTAAATTAAGTGTATGGCAGCCACATGCCACCATACATGTTAACAAATTAATTAAAAAAAAGATATTTATTTCCTTTCAACGCATATATATACTTTTTATAAACATGTTTACACACTATTATGACTAAAGGTGACATTTTGCGTTTTTATTTTGTGTGAACAGTTTCTGAAATATTTATATAAAATATACTAATTTGTTTAAGCGTTACACCACTACTTGGTTATCCTGTTTTATTCAGAATTGACAAATGAAAATCATCCTAGATCATAGCGCACAAGCTCCTAGTTTCACCCTAGTTTCACCCTTGTTGGGGTAGAATACAACCTCTGCAATCTCACAACCACCCCCCCCTCCCCCTCCCCACCCCCCCTCCACCCACCCACACACATTCACATTCATTTTGTAATTTTTTATCATGCTCATTCAACGTTTTATCACACCACCGCGCATGCATGCAATACCACGCGGCTCGATCGTAAATGGCGTGTCATGCTCATTCACGTTTTTATCACAACACCGCGTATGCAATGCAATTCCACGCGGCTCGATCGTAAATGGCGTGTCTACTATAGAATATGCAGAAACTCTGCAGTTGTTCTAGTCCCATTTTCCATATTATATCTTGATGTAAATGGAGGATGAGTCGGGCACGTTCATTCCTGTTAGGCGCCATATAAATGTCCATGTATTGGTGCGCCTTAGAACTCAGTTCAATTCAATTCACTCTTTTTGAAGACAGGTACGTGTCACGAAACCTGTGACA
The DNA here is from genome assembly GCA_037043455.1 of Cyrtodaria siliqua. NCBI lineage: Eukaryota > Metazoa > Mollusca > Bivalvia > Adapedonta > Hiatellidae > Cyrtodaria > Cyrtodaria siliqua. Next base: position 106,014 of record JAWPHD010003990.1, read on the forward strand.
TCACTGTGGCCTGTGACATGTGACCGTTGTGATTCTGGCAATGTTTAGTGTTACACCAGATATTAACTACACAAGATCAGACATACTATATATGACACCAAGAACGTCTACCAGTGAGAACAACATTACAGAAGAACGTCTACCAGTGAGAACAACATTACAGAAGAACGTCTACCAGTGGGAACATCATTACAGAAGAACGTCTACGAACGTCTACCAGTGAGAACATCATTACATAAGAACGTCTACCAGTGAGAAACATCATTACAGAAGAACGTCTACAGTGGAGAACATCATTACAGAAGAACGTCTACCAGTGAGAACAACATTACAGACTTACAGATAGAGACTAGTCTCAGCGAGTTAGTTTATTTAAGGATGTTGGCTGGGCAAGTTTTGACATTTTCCCAGTCTAAGAATTTTATTTTTTAAGTCATAGTTTATTTGACAACAGAATTGTTTATTTTTTTTTGCATTTTAGTAGATATGAATATAATGTAGGATTAAAGACGGAAACATATAAAATTTTAAGCAAAAAGTTTTTTTCATATTTTTTCCGTCATTTGTTATCATTTTTGTTGTCAACAAAATACAGGGTATGGGTAGATCGGATTAGAATTTATCTTTTTGCTATAGAAAAAATAAGATTTTTGTTTTTCAGAAGTGGAATACATAATATAAAAGTAGATATTGAACTAATTTTAAGTTCGATCTCTATGTCAAAATTGTGGGTACAGTATTTTACAGTGAAAATGTCAAAATAACACCAAAATGTGTGTAATTTAAGAATTTTCAATAAAAAATCCTTGGAAGCCTGGTGACCTATATATTTTTTTACTTGTTTTGAAGAAATGTCATAGGACCTTGTCATATACAAGTTTTAAAGAAAGTTGAGCATTAAAACATAACTTTTTTTATCTTAAAAAAATAATGGGTGGGTACGGTCTATATATGTATTGCTTTTCAAAGTAAAAAGACGAATGAGGATTACAATTGTTTATGCATGTTTTGAAAGATATGTATATGTAGTCGAAAATCAATCGTTGTTTTTCAATAAATGTAATGTTATGAAAAAAAAAGTGAAAATGTTCAATGACTCTATTTTTCCACTTTTTAGTGAAATTTTGGAATAGGAAATATGTGACTTCTTCAAAGACGTCTAGTGGAGAAAAACGTGTGGTGATCTACCCTTATTTTGATAATTTTGTATCTAAATGATACCAAAGAAGCTTTAAATATCAATTTAAAAAACATCTCAGCATTACGTCCTTTCCCAGCCAACCTCCTTAAACACCGAGATGGGCTAGCCCATCGAGGTTTTTAAATCACCAATGAGCTGAGGCAGACCCTATATGTTTACTTAATGACCCTGTCCGTACTGGAGGCGCTCCTTTGTTTATCCTGAATTAAACGAGTTAATGCTATCCGTTCTTCAAAGGCAATTTCACCGACCATACTACAAGAAAATACAATATGTGTTCTTTTTTTCAGTCTCCAAAAACGGAGGCCCATTTAAAACAATGCGTCGAAGAGCCATTTAACAACATTCAATGACTTTATAAATCTTCAAACGTTACCTGATTTAGGTAAATGTGATCTACGTTTAATTTAGGAGTGTCTTTGTCAAAAGTGCCAACCTTAGTTGGAAAGGGGTAAACGGGAGTTGTTGTGGGTGTTTTTGGTGTGGGGATAAACTAAATTGTTTGGGTATGGATTAGTGATTTTTCCCAAATGAGGCGGGATCTTTTTTCAAAAGTAAGCTACCTTTCGAGGTATGTGTGTGTGTTTGTGTGTGTGTGTGTGTGTGTGTTGTGTGTGTGTGTGTGATCTCAAGAAAGCACTTGAGGTTGAGTGTTGAAGGTGACTCTTGATAAGTGATGTTTTTTCAGGTGGATCTTTGTCAAAAGTTGATTGATTTACTTTGGTAAAACAAGGAGAAGTGAAGAAAAAAGTACCTTTAGAGAGCACCAAAACTATATAAAAAGGTCGCTGGGATTTCAACCCGATTCTAGAGCGCACCAAACCTCAGTCTTACCCTATTGTCATCCCGTTAAAACGGGACAGTGTAAATAAAGATATCGCCATCAGGTAATATTCTCTAACAAACAAAGCAGGAAGGTTAATTTTGGACGGAATGAAAGTGCTGGCTGTATACTACTATATTACGCTAAAAAGGCACGAGTATAGTACATACTTGTTGAACACAATGCTTGTACTAAGTAACTAAATTGTACATGCATATATAAATTTTCATACAATTGATATTTTATTGATTCTTTTTTATTTTTTTGGATGAAATGGAACAAAATTCAGTTTATATTAAATACATTTCAACTACAAAATTCGAAACCGGTATTAAATTGTGTTATATTTTATACATTTAAAACAAACTAAATCATTGTATTCTACAATAATTTAACATGTATATATAACCGAATTCCGTCTTTAAATAAACTTGAAAATCTTTAATTATCTCCCTTTAAGCTAAATCTCAATTGAAATTCAGGTTAATGTTATACAAGGTAAACATTTCAAAAATGTTATGAATTTATAATATCTTTTATTCAGCAAAATTCCAAAAAGTCATAAGACCCATGAGGATACAAAACATATACTCGTAACACGATATATAATTATAAAGCTTTTGAAAGTAACAATAACATACATGACTGAATTGTTAAAAACAGAACAAAGCAAAAAACTTTAAGTAAACTGATCTTAATATTAAAGAGTCAGTTTCATATATTTTAATAATATAATGAGTTTTGTACAATAATTACTAATATCTTACATATTTAGCACTCTTATCTCAAAGGCTATACAAACAAAAATACTCAGATTTTTTATAATTTTGTGATTTTCACTTAAAGTTCCAAAAATTTAAACATACTTGGTCTTTTCCAATAACCCTTCTTTATGTATGTTTCTCTTAACTCATTATATAATGAAACCCCAGCGGCCTTTTTTGCCACTGACCGTTCCAAGGCGGTAGTCCTATTGTCAACCCTTTTGTGTTTGTGATGTCTTATATTTGCTTTTTATTCATCTTTAAATGTGTTCGTTGCATCTGTGTGTGTTTGTAGTTAGCTGTCGTCCTTGAATGCTGCTTTTTCTGTTCGAGTTTTATATCTATATTCAATAACAAAGTGATAATCATCCAAGGTAAACATTTCAGATTTCAAAAGTTATACCATTCGATTGCTGCTTAGTTGGCATTTGTTGCAATCAGAAGTATTGAATTGAATTGAATTGGGATTTTAAGGCGCACCAACACATGAAAAGGTCATATGGCGCCTTACAGGCATGAACATGCCAGTCTCATCTTCCATGTACATCGAGATAAAATATGGAAAATGGGCCTAGAACCTTCTTACCCTGAAGTGTAGAGTTGCTGCAAATTCTAGCGTAGACAATCAGAAGTATCAGAAGTATCAAAAGTTGGAATTTAACATAAAAGACCGATTAGGAAATTGCGAAATTTCATTTAAACATTGTGTATACATAGTAATAAATACAAATAGTTTATTATTTACATATAAATATATTTTTTCATATAAAACATGATATATTTTGTCAATATGGATGCATTATAGTCCATATTTACATAACGAGGATAACGAGTTATCTCCCCTGTTTTCTATGGTTTGACCCCGTGTGTAACTTCTACATCACCCCTATTTATCATCTAGGGACCTTGCACTTACAATAAATAACATTTGTACTTTAACATTTGTACTTAGGTGAAGTCAAATCATAAAAATGTCATCTTGTCTCACAGACTATTACTTGTACATCATAATCTGACAAATCACTGACCGCTACTGAACGTTCGTTAATTGCTACTTTCCGCCTTCTGGCAATAATAGAAAGTATCTCTATCTTAGACTGTTGATATAAAAAGACAACCATTATCGTTTAGTCTATAGTTTATGAATAATTGTTTGTTTGCGATGGATGCAGAAAAAATGCTCTTACTCGTCGGAACAGTTTGGTTCCTGTCTCTTCCTCAAGGTATGCTTCTAATTAATTTTCCTAAATTTCATCATACTATATGTGTTTTGTATCCTTTTTTATGTTTATGATTACTTATTTATAATTAAATCCTAACATTTGATATATAATAATTGTTCTTAAACTCATCTGGTGTGCTGATGCATACACACTATTTATCTAAGCTCTACTGGTCAAAGCTCAGCAGAGCTTATTCAGGGTGGAGTATCATGTGGTTCCCAAACGTATTGCTTCTTCGAGCTAAATGTTTCGTTATATTTACTTTACTACTATATGAATTAACATGCAACATAGCGCAAAGACAGGGGATGTTCCCGTACTTTATTCCATAGCACAGTTCTGTGTGGTGAATGCTATATATTTTAATTCGTAATATCCGTCCATCACTCCACTAACCTTCCCTCTCTACTTCCCCGTATCCAAAATATGTTCAAGTGACCGACACAAAACAAAAAATATTCGGAAACGGGGGCGCATTATACAACAAATAAACTATGGAATAGTTACCCACATACAAAGAATTGGACTAAAGTAATGGAAATACCCCTGTCTTTGTGCCTAGTACATAACATAAAAATAAGCACAGTAAAGCATAACCTTACTCCGCATTTGGACGATATTACCGATTTTCGCGACATGTTTAAACGACTTAATATTCCGCCCTGTTAGTGTATGGCCGTCCATCCGTCCTTGTGTTACGACGAGACATCGGCAACTCGAAATGTTACACAAACAACTTCGCATGAGCATGGTTTCCCGTGAATGGCATGCAAACTCACAGACATATTAAATATGCAATGTCTTGTGATACATAGTTATTTTTAACCGTTCGTGGCATGAGTCGACCTTTAATGAAATTTATTTTGATTCGACTTCCGAGATAGACGCCTGCAGCTTCTAAAAATCATAGGTGCATTCGATTTTACCGTTGCATGCATTATGGATGAAATTGCTACTGTACATTCTAAAAATAGCATAAACGACAGCTTTTTTTATGAACACAAACATAACATGTATAGGTTTAAAGCATGCCGATATTTTATGTACTATAGCGCAAAGACCTTCTAATTTCAAAATGTTAGCAATAAAAAAACACAAAAAACAAACAAAACACACACACACAAATACTATATAATACAGCGAATACAAAATAACACGAGCATTATGTAAATTACAGATTAGATAACTCTGTGAATATGTAACAATACAAGTATCAGTGTATAGCACTAAATTTGGCGTGGTCGAACCAGCTTCTCTCATTTTTCTTGGGAGCAGGGCTGTGCTTCTGTTTTAACATAATTTTTCAAAAGTAAATCGCCAGAAATGTATCTCATATAGCAGCAGCTCTGGAATTAGGTTTCTTAAATCGCGTGTATCACAGATATCTAAATAACGGTTAGAATGAAAACGATTAAGAACATATCAATGTATAACGTATGAGTATGAGGGTGTAACAAACCCGCTTTTGGTACGCTGGATTCGGGCCATTTTCTTTGACAGTATTCCGAACACCGAGACTGGCGTACGATAAGCTGGTGGTCGGATTTGCATCATTTTAGTACGCCGGATGATCGGGGTCTAATATATGGAGTATTCCAGATGCCAGGGGGAGGGGGTTACACCCTCAGGTATGTAATGTTTTTACTGCTTCTTTTGTTTCTTTTTTTTCTTCATTTATAAGAAAGGTGATTTATGGTATGGCGTTTGCCTGTCACTAGCTACAGCTGAAGGTGACATCTTGTTGCTAATACCAGTACTAGTACTCATTGCATTTTTTTAATATAAATTTACTTGTTATAAGGTTATGGGATTTGTATAGGGATATATGCACAAGTTCTTCCGAGTATTGATACTGCGCAGCTATAGAAGCGCAATACATATCCGCAGAAAAACGAGTGCATATAGCCCGATACAAATCTTACAAGCTGTTTAATATACGGATTTTTAATAAAATCAAATCAAAAATAGAACGAAACATAGGTTTTAACATTTATTTTTATCAAAATATATTGGAACATACACATGTTCGTTACACCGTGGGAATGTTTCACAATAAAACTTTGTTTTTATCACGTGACATACTTCCTTTGACGTAATATATGAAATGTACATAAAACTGTTAACCATACACCAACCCCGAACGAGTATGCATACGTAATTCTAAGCACATTACACACTCAATATGACGGATATGGCAACGGGGTTTGTAAATACGTATTCAATAAAATATATTTACAAGCTCCGTTTACGTTCAATGTAACAGGAAACGCGAACATTCGCTTAGTGACGTGTAGCTAAGTCATACTGGGTGCGTAATCTATACTCGTTCATGATTGGTGCAATTTTCTGTTCATGTCAAAGAAAGTATGTCAAGTGATATAAACAATATTATTTCACTGTGAACATTCCCAAGATGTAACGACAATATGTTTGTTTCAAATAGATATTTTTGATGAAAAGTAAATGTTACAACCTATTGTATTGTTCTAATTTGAAAATGCGTATGCAATAAAAAGGTTATTAGATGTATATTGGGATATATGCACTCGTTCTTTCGCGCATTAATATTGCGCTCCTAAAATCGCGCTCAGAAAGTCGCGCAATATTAATATGCGAAAGAACTCGTGAATATATCCCAATACAAATCTAATAACCTATAAATATTAACTTATCCACATGAACAATTATCGAACACTCGATATATAGGTTAATTAATGAGGATACATATTACCTATATCTTAATACCAACATTGCAGTTGTGTTTGTTATTCAATGGTAACAGTGACACGATTAATATGTTTAGGTAGTAAATTGTAAGTTTCAAGAACGCGTATTCAGACAAACTGAGGTATATTTACCTCCCGATTCATACACATTGCAATTGGATTACATATAATATCATACTTAACTATTGCTAACATCAGATGCGTCATCATGGTTTTTTTTCCACAGTTTATGTTATTTTTATACATATTGACATGTTTGTACACTTATTGAATGTTATTGTACACTTATTGAATGTTACTGTATACGGAAGCTCCGTTTACGTTCAATTTAGCAGGAAACGTCAATATTACTTATGCCCCCTTTACACAGAAGGAGATCGTTGAGCGATACAAAATTGGCCCGATCTATCTACGATTTCCTAAAACCTCGAACACGTTGCTCATTGAGCGATCAAAAATTCAATTTTTGGCAACTTTAATGGCGATCTATAGAGATCATTGAGCGACCTTGGCGATCATTGAGCGCTCATTGAAAGATCGCTGAGAGATCATTGGGAGACCGATGAGATCGGTGAGCGCTCCTTGAGCGTTCGTTGAGAGATCGCTTACCTTGGTGATCGATCTCCTCATAGTTTTGGACTGGGTCAAAACTATGAGGAGACCGTGGCGACCGTAGAGATCACTGGGTGATCATTGAGAGATCATTGCGATATGTTGGCGATCACTGGGTGTTCATTGAAAGTTCTTCAAGAGATCTGGCCAATTTTTGATCGCTCAACGATCGCCATCTCTGTGTAAAAGGGGTATAACGCGTTGCTATTGGCGTGTTGTAAAATCATTGTAGTGGAACTACTATTTTGCATACTAGTTAGGGATCGAGGCAATCCCCAGTTCAGTTTGTCATGTGATGTATGCATTACAGTTTATGTTTTATTGTGATAAATTCACACGATGTTACAACAGTATGCTTGTTTCAAATAAATGGTTTTGATGAAATTAAATGTTAAAACCTACTAATATGATTTAATTATTCCTTTATATATTAAATGCGTATGCAATAAAAATAAAGTTATTAGATTTGTATTGGGATATATGCACTCGTTCTTCCGCGTATAAATATTGCGCTCCTAAAGTCGCGCAGTATTATTACGCGGAGGACATCGTGCATATATCCCAATACAAATCCCATAAACTGTAAGTATAGTATCGTAATATATTATTATTCAAATCATTCAGTATGTTAGAATAAAACAAAAAATAGCATCAGTAAGTACAAATGTCTCCGAAAAGGTTCCTTGAAGTAAGTGTAGAGTTTTACACGCAATTTTGATGTACATGTATTTGATATCTGACCTCTAAGTGTGACCTTGACATTTGAGATACCTGATTCCTGAACAAGACACACATTCTAATCATGCTGAACACTTCTGTATAGTTAAATCAACATCCCTTCATGAATCATGAGTAATTTCCGAGAATTAACCTTACTCATTTGACTTCGTCGGTGTGTTCTTGGGCAAGACACTTTCTCTTAGCCTCGTCCGTCGGATGGGGACGTAAACCGGGCGGTCCCTTGTATCGCTATCCTCCGAGCACGTTAAAGAACCATAACAATCTATTCGATAACAAGAGTAGGGCAGGTTCCCGGATTCCTATGTATCCTTCCCCTCTCTCTGGAGCGGCTCTAAATAACCTATACTGTGTTGATGAGCCGTTAAACAACATTCAACATTCAACTCATTTGACCGTTCACATCTAATTGCGACAATGACCTTTGATGTAGGATTTATTTCTACGTTTGTCACATGTCTGTATAACTGTACTTATAACCACATTCATTTAATAGTTTAGGAGTTATGGCCAAGACATGATGTCAATCATTTGACATCTTACGTCTAAGTTCAACACTAACCTGCAAGGTATTTGCCTGATTCATGCACGTGGGGGCCAATAAACGTCTTTCCAAAATAAAGGAGTGAATGCATATGACTACACAATTATTGTTTAACAAAATGGAATATTTTCTATTGTCTGTTTCATGTACACACATTGATTAGATTAAATTTGAGTTGTAACATTGTTTTATTTTGTGAAATCCCGGTTTGTTTCCATATAGCGTGTGCATTACATGTTTTGGAACTTTCCGTTCAACCGACTTATCAGTAATATCATGCATTATAAATTTCCAGTACTGTTTTAACCTTTTTTTAGTTTTGATTCTTCATTTGTTATTGTGTCATCTTGCACATGTGTTTATGGTTTTCAGTTCTGTTTGGCTATGAGTCTGGATCGACGTGACGTAAAACACCATTTATTCATTCATTCATTCTATTAGTCTGGTGTATATGGTATTTTTAGATAGTCATAGGTCATTGGACAATTTTTAATTCGTGTCGTCACGGTGGTTTAATATTAAAATCATTGTTGTGTGCATCAGACGGAGTCTATTGAAATCCCATGACATTACATGATGAGTCCTGTGAGAGGATTTTCGCGAATGGAAATTATGTATTCACTTTCTACGTGTCCATTTGGGAAAAAATGGTTAACTTACAGTTCACGCAAAATATTTCTGTTGATACTTTGTGTATTTCCCGTGTAAACATCTCTTAAAACACTTGTCTACAGAGTGATTATTTTAAGTTCCCTACCGTTTTCTACCAGAGGGGTCTATATGTTTGCTCGAAGTCCGTCATTCCGTGTCCCGGCTATAACATTGTGTATCTATCATGCGAGTCTAATAAATGTATAAACACATGCTCGCCATTATAAGACGATGTATTGAGACTAAACCTTACCTTCAAGGTCAAGATCTGACTAAGACTTTGACAGTTACTGCTATAAGTTCGTGTGCTGGTTATAGCATTCGATTCCAATAATGGTATTCACACACGTGTTACGGGTCCTTACCTTCAAGGTCAAGTCACAACAAGACTTTGAAGGTTATTGCTACAATTGAGACCAACATCCAAGTCATTACCTTCAACGTGAAGGTCAATCACCAAGACTTTGAATGTTATTGCCATAATTCTATGTCCGGGCTATAACTTCTTTATCTATCTGTTTAATCTATTGTAAATATTGTAAACAAATGTTCACCACAATGAGACGTGTGGCGACCAACCAGTCATGTCCTTTACCTACTAGATCAAGGTCATAGTAAGAATTTAAAGATTATTTTCTTTTTCTATTTTATTTGGATAGGAAGTTAAACCGATAGGGGGCTCACAGTTCAAAACAACTCTGTGAGCTTACGGCCAAGAGCAATAATCAATACAAGCACATTCAGCGCTTCTAAGATGTAGAGATTAACTTGCTTTGTTAATTTCATCTACTTGCGATAGTTTTAGGATATTGATCTTGCGTCCATCAGTACAATGTTCAATTCAGTAACTGTTTTAACATTGTAGTACTGTTTTCATAGTCAGCTAGACCGTTTAAGCAAGACCACACTCTCGTTAAAGTGGCATTAAGTAGCATACATCCGAAAGGAAGCACCTTGTACACGAGCCAGCATTTTAGCCACATGTATCCAACCATTGTGAAATGTTCGTTGTTTTTTTTCATATTCAACACATGTAAGGTTATATTCGACGGTCGATTGTTTTGTGGTTGAGGCAGACCACCAACTTTTCCCTGAGTAGAACCAGTACTGTGCACCTCCTGCCATCCGTAAAAATCGACACTTCCTCATTTACAAGTCGAGCTCCCAGTGTGCCTCGAACCCGTAGGGAGCTCGACTTGTAAGTGTCGATTCTTGCGGATGTCGGGAGGTGTACAGTACTGGTTCTACACAGGAAAAGTGGGTGGTCTGCCTCATTATGTGGTCCCGACTTAATTCCATTAAGCGATGGGAAAGCTTATATTAGCAGGCTTTATAACGGATATTTCGACAATAAAACACTTTTAAAAACATTTTTTACTGAAAAAATGCGAAAACCTGCCTAAAATTACATATTAAGTGTTTGAATTTTACAATATGCAAACTTTTAAGCCGAAATTATGATTTTAGTTCAAACTCTAGCCAACCCCGTTTTCGCTTCTTGGAGAATGGGTTGAATGGGGATATGAAAGTTGATACTCAGACCACGTACTGCTCCACCACAAAGCAATTGATCGTCATATGTAATGAAATGTTCTAATCAGTCATATGTTTTAACAGTAGAGCGCGTTTCAGGACAAGGTTTGACCCCTTTTCAAAACGCATAACGTATAATGGGGAGCATACTTGACCGAAAACAAGAGGTCCGTGGTTCAATTACCGGCTGCGGCACGCCGAATTTTTGAAATGACAATTATTCTGAATATTTTATAATGGAATTATTTATTTGACATTGACTAATACGACTCTAAATTGTAATCCAGTATTATTTTAACTTTTTATCTGTTTTCAAATAACGTGTATTAATAATTTAAAAGTGCGCAATTATGTAGAAAAAATAACGGGGCGCAAAGTCAAGATTGTCGTGTTTCCCTTTGATGAATAGATAAAGAAATATTAAAAGATCGGACAGGGAAAGTAGCATTCAAGGAGGACAGTCAATCACAAAACACAGAAACAAACACGCAAACAGACAAACAAGAAGGCAAAAGTAATAATAAATGCAAACGACATCACAAACACAAAAGGGCCGACAACAGGGCCACCGCCTTGGAACGGTCAGTGGCAAAGTAGGCCACTGGGGGTTTAAACCGGTTCTAGGGTGCACCAAACCTCACACTTACCCTACTTAAATAAAGATATTCCCGCCATGATCCAATCTCTAACCAACAAGGCAGCATCAATAGGCAATATAAGTAAAACACAAATATGCTCGTGTAAATATAATACAAAAAACAATAGCCTAGAAAGCCACAAAGAAGGTACTCAGTGACTTGGCAGAAGCCAGAGCAACAAGAGAATAAACCATTCAGGGCACGACAAGAAAGATCATAGACAAACATCAAACGCCACCGTCCCAATGGGCATTAGGTAGGCGTCATCATAGGGCCCACAGCCTGTCCGGTCATCGTACAATTAAATAGGAAAGTGGCGAACTGTAAAAGGGTCCACCACCAAGCATGCAGTACGTTGCAAAATGATAGGGTCATAAACTATTTTGATAAACTTTTTAACAAGTTTAACAAAGATAGTATAAAGTGATCATGACCAAGAATCTTACGAATTTTATAAATCACATCACCATAGAAGTCAGGTTGTGATAGTCCTTTTCGCAGAAGAGTCCTTAAATTACTTTTATATTTGGAAAGAAGATAAGGGTTACGATAATACAATTTTGCAAAGGTTTTACGAAGTTTATGGTAACGGTAACCCTGATTGAGTAGCTTTTTTAGTTATATAACGATTACGAATATTAAAATCCTCAACTCGAGTACAAGCTGTTGAAAAACGAATAAGTTGAGACACATACACCCAATAAGAAGTTGCTCCCCATGTTCATACAAAACACAATTCAAAAGTTACAGAATATCCCCAAGTATTCTATCTAAAATGAAATAATATTTAAGGGACTGAACTTATTGATACATAGCGGTATTGGACACATTCCTAAAAAATCTTACATATCAACAGTGCTCGATATATCTCTAATTAAATATTATCAATTGTCGTCGGGCTTTATCAAAGCCGGTAGCTCTATCATCCACCCTTTTATGTTTGTGATGTCATATCTTGCCTTTTATTCATCGTTGTAGTAATTGTTTGTTTCTGTTCGTGTTTTTGATTGGCTGTGGTCTTTGAATGCTACATTTCCTGTTCTACGTGTATATCTACTTTTGTTGAATTTAAATTTAACGTTTATGTTTACTTTTTGATGGCACAGAATTTTCGTACGATATTGAAGACAATATGTTAAGAAAGCGTTGGTGGATACGTTTTAATTTAGGTTTCCGCCAAATATAAAATTAGAATACCTATTTGTTAATGCTCTTCTCCTGTCACATGTTTTCTTTATATATTGCAGCAAGATGTCAACTGACGATGGGTGCGGCATCGCAAGTAATGAACCTAGATTTTCTCAGAAACGATCTGACCAGAGTTGTGAAGTTTGTGGTCGGAGACACGGCCGTGCCAAGCATAGAGATGTTGTACTTTGGCAGATTTGTTGGGGCGGAACCTCCTACCCAGATGGCGAAAGACACCTACTTAGATATGATGAAAGGAGTGGCTAGAAAAACACCAGAGGTCGTCGAACAGTTTTCCTCTATGAAAAACATAAACGGTGTTCCTACTAAAGTTCTCGATGAGATTAAATTGGACGCTCATATTACCAAAAAGGGTTTGGAATATCAAAAATTGCTAAATGTCAGAAATACCAGAACTAGGGAGCGGACAGAACAATGGCAAAACGGGAACCAAAACATGATGGGAATGCTTCCAATGGATTTAGGATTTCAGGCAACGACGACGATAGCACCACTAGGCGGCGCAGGATTCATATCACCACCAGGTGCCGCAGTACCAGCAGCACCACTGGGTGGTAATCAGGTACCCACGACTACGTACAGTCCATGGAATTTGGCGTGGTAGACAATGATACTGATAAACAATTACGCAGAAAGCTTTAATGACCATACTGATCATGAATGTGTACATTTCTAATTAAATGTGAATATACTAAGTCAAATGAGTATGCTGTTTTTGTATAATGCTATTTTTGTTTTAAGTATTATTTTGTCAGGAAACTAAAGTTGAACGAAAACACCAATACTTGGCGTCAGGAATGAATGATATTTAGTTTGGTCCAAAGAATAAAAGTTAATCTAAAACAAATATGCAGCGTAAAGTGAGACTAAACGTTTCGTCTTTTTATCCAAAAGAAGTTTTAACATTAAACGTTTGTCTTTTGGTTCTGAGTATGCACATAGACAAAACGTACAGTCTGGAATGAAGAAAAATGTCTAAAGAAAACGTTCAATCATAAGCGTGTGAGTCAAGAAAATAAGCAAAACCAAGTTGTAGATCTGAAGGTGTGATTCATGAAAATAAGCAAAACCAAGTTGTAGATCTGAAGGTGTGATTAATGAAAATTAGCAAAACCAAGTTGTAGATCTGAAGGTGTGATTCATGAAAATAAGCAAAACCAAGTTGTAGATCTGAAGGTGTGATTCATGAAAATAAGCAAAACCAAGTTGTAGATCTGAAGGTGTGATTCATGAAAATAAGCAAAACCAAGTTGTAGATCTGAAGGTTTGATTAATGAAAATTAGCAAAACCAAGTTGTAGATCTGAAGGTGTGATTCATGAAAATAAGCAAAACCAAGTTGTAGATCTGAAGGTGTGATTAATGAAAATTAGCAAAACCAAGTTGTAGATCTGAAGGTGTGATTCATGAAAATAAGCAAAACCAAGTTGTAGATCTGAAGGTGTGATTCATGAAAATAAGCAAAACCAAGTTGTAGATCTGAAGGTGTGATTCATGAAAATAAGCAAAACCAAGTTGTAGATCTGAAGGTTTGATTAATGAAAAATTAGCAAAACCAAGTTGTAGATCTGAAGGTGTGATTCATGGAAATAAGCAAAACCAAGTTGTAGATCTGAAGGTGTAATTCATGAAAATAAGCAAAACCAAGTTGTAGATCTGAAGGTGTGATTCATGAAAATAAGCAAAACCAAGTTGTAGATCTGAAGGTGTGATTCATGAAAATAAGCAAAACCAAGTTGTAAATCTTAAGTGTGTTAGTCGTGAAAATAAGCAAAACCAATTTGTAAATCTTAAGGTATGAGTCGCGAAAACAAGTAAAACAAAGCTGTAAATCTTAAGGTGTGAGTCGTGAAAATAAGCAAAACCAAGTTGTAGATCTGAAGGTGTGATTCATGAAAATAAGCAAAACCAAGTTGTAGATCTGAAGGTGTGATTCATGAAAATAAGCAAAACCAAGTTGTAGATCTGAAGGTGTGATTCATGAAAATAAGCAAAACCAAGTTGTAGATCTGAAGGTGTGATTAATGAAAATTAGCAAAACCAAGTTGTAGATCTGAAGGTGTGATTCATGAAAATAAGCAAAACCAAGTTGTAGATCTGAAGGTGTGATTCATGAAAATAAGCAAAACCAAGTTGTAGATCTGAAGGTGTGATTCATGAAAATAACCAAAACCAAGTTGTAGATCTGAAGGTGTGATTCATGAAAATAAGCAAAACCAAGTTGTAAATCTTAAGTGTGTTAGTCGTGAAAATAAGCAAAACCAATTTGTAAATCTTAAGGTATGAGTCGCGAAAACAAGTAAAACAAAGCTATAAATCTTAAGGTGTGAGTCGCGAAAATAAGCAAAACCAAGTTGTAGATCTGAAGGTGTGATTCATGAAAATAAGCAAAACCAAGTTGTAGATCTGAAGGTGTGATTCATGAAAATAAGCAAAACCAAGTTGTAGATCTGAAGGTGTGATTCATGAAAATAAGCAAAACCAAGTTGTAGATCTGAAGGTGTGATTAATGAAAATTAGCAAAACCAAGTTGTAGATCTGAAGGTGTGATTCATGAAAATAAGCAAAACCAAGTTGTAGATCTGAAGGTGTGATTCATGAAAATAAGCAAAACCAAGTTGTAAATCTTAAGTGGTTAGTCGTGAAAATAAGCAAAACCAATTTGTAAATCTTAAGGTATGAGTCGCGAAAACAAGTAAAACAAAGCTGTAAATCTTAAGGTGTGAGTCGTGAAAATAAGCAAAACCAAGTTGTAGATCTTAAGGTGTGAGTCGTGAAAACAAGTAAAACAAAGCTGCAAATCTTAAGGTGTGAGTCGTGAAAATAGGCAAATCCAAGTTGTAAATCTTAAGGTGTGAGTCGTGAAAACAAGTAAAACAAAGCTGCAAATCTTAAGGTGTGAGTCGTGAAAATAGGCAAATCCAAGTTGTAAATCTTAAGGTGTGAGTCGTGAAAACAAGTAAAACAAAGCTGCAAATCTTAAGTGTGTGAGTCGTGAAAATAAGCAAAACCAAGTTGTAAATCTTAAGATGTGAGTCATGAAAATAAGTAAAACAAAGCTGTAAATCTTAAAGTGTGAGTCATGAAAATAAGCAAAACCAAGTTGTAAATCTTAAGATGTGAGTCATGAAAATAAGTAAAACCAAGTTGTAAATCTTAAAGTGTGAGTCATGAAAATAAGTAAAACAAAGCTGTAAGTCTTAAAGTGTGAGTCATGAAAATAAGCAAAACCAAGTTGTGGGATAAGTCTGCATAAGATGCATTTCCACAATTTCGATGAGCTGAAATAATTACAAATCGAAACAAGATGCAAGACGCAAGACACTGTTGGGAGAGTCCATGATAATTGTTTAAAATGGCAAATCCTTTCTCATCTGCATCGGCAATAATTAGCGCAAACGAAGACATATTGAAACAAAAAACTCCATTCTTTCGTAAAACCTACACTCTGCATATTGATGTGCATTTAATATATCCTCTACATAATATCACGTCATAAAATATATGCATTAATCATATCTTAGCAATATAAGCCGTAATATCATTAAACATACATACTACTAATGATATCTTCAACAGCGTAAGCTGTCAACTCATGACATATATGCATTACTTATATATCCGTACATATATTCAAAGTGTCATAGCTCATATCATCACAATAAAAACGTGTTTATTGTACATTAACGAAAACCATTGTAATGTATAAAGTATGGTAGTTTATATAGCTTCATAGATATCAAATTCACATAATAAACTTATTCAAACCAGTAGCCGGATAAAACACGAAGTATATGGAAGTAGATGAAAAACAGGAAACACTATCTATAATCCAAAAATTGAGATGTTTGTTTTAATAAAATATTTGATTTAAGATTCTTTGTCTTTCGTTGAGATACGTGGCAAAGTTACAATCTATAGTACGGACCGATTATTAAGCTGCAAACGTGAAAGGAGTACACACCAAATAAGAGTAAAGTCAAAATCTACTTGATACGTGGCAAAGTTAAAGTCCATAGAGGGACTTATCATAAAGCAAATGAGTCCACACCGAATAAGTGTAATGCCAAAATTTACTTGATACTTGTAAAAGTTAAAGTACATTGTAGGGTAGTTATTATTAAG
The DNA here is from genome assembly GCA_037043455.1 of Cyrtodaria siliqua. NCBI lineage: Eukaryota > Metazoa > Mollusca > Bivalvia > Adapedonta > Hiatellidae > Cyrtodaria > Cyrtodaria siliqua. Next base: position 122,800 of record JAWPHD010003990.1, read on the forward strand.
CTGCAAACTGGAATCGAATTTGAATTGTTCATGCAGATATGCACTTTTCTGCCTAATAAAGGGGTGACCTAATACATTTTGCTTTATTAGGCACTGACCAATAGAGCAAATCAATGCGGAGTCCCTCGTCGTTTATTGTACGTAACGTTATCTGACGTCATGCACGTAACGTTGCCTGACGTAATAAAACAAACAAAAAAACAACAATATGGCGGCGTCCTCGATAAGCGTAACATTTTGAGAAATAGGTAACAATAGTAATTCATACAAAAAAATATGGATAATCTACATGATAAATAGAATATTATGTCAGTGCCTTTTACTATCAAGTTTATTAGGCTAGGCACGAAAACGAAGAATGGCTCGGTAGAGCCTCGCCATTTTTCGTTTTCTAAGCCTCGCCTAATAAACTTGATAGTAAAAGGCACTGTCATAATATTCTCTATATATCACCTCACTGTGCAAATAAATCGGTTTATTTTCCATGGTGATACTCGCATTGTAAACGTTTCACTTTTAAATGTGTATCTATTGCATGTAGTTGTTGTTTGAAATGCTACACTTCCGGTCCGACTTTTGCATTTCCTTTTCCCTAGTCTCGGCCAGCTAGACCGTATCATGCATATGTCTTACTTACAGATATCGGTCTGGGCAGATTAGGCCAATTAAAGTGCCCTCTAGCGATTAGTACAATTTATTTGCGCGTTTTTTTCGAGCGCATAAAATCGATGTTTGCGGGACGTCATGTTGTAAATAAACCTACAACGTCAATTGTTGATGCATCAGTTAAACTTTTTAACGTCACTTGCTGCTTCTCATAAGTTAAAAATAAGAAATTATTATTAAATTAACTTAAAAATATGTATTTTGAAAGTCTCGTTGAATCTCTCAAACCTTCTCTACAAAATCACCCAAAACGACAGGGCGATTTTAAACGTCCTATTTTCCCCAAGCCCTGGTTCTGGATCCGTGAAGTATAGCGTAACGAAGAAATCAGAAGCGGGCCGGGTGACCGATGCTACCTTTTCCCATATTTCTACAGAGTGAATGGTTCGATACATTTGGTTGATAAAACATTAATGAACGCTTGCAAACAATAGTTCTATATATCTAAATTAGCGCAATCAGTAAAGTAAAACTATGGAGGTAAGCACCATCCATACCATATAACTGGAGAGTGCCCTTAAATTAGGAGATTTTAGATATACATGTTTTGAGCTTTTAGATACAAATGCCTTATGTAATTTAAACAATTCATTGCGTTGTCGTACCGGAACAATTAAAATGTCACCTTCTGATCTTTGTTTAACACATTGCACATTGTCTAAATGTAATGCTATTTAGTCATCTATTTGTACGAAAAAATAGATAGAGTAGTCGAAAAGGAATTTTATTGCACCACGCACAAAATCATAGGAATTTCATTGGATTAGAGCGGTTGCATGGTGACCCTCTATTTTTCTATAGTGGGTCAGTAGATTTCATAGAGGGTCGCTAAAACAATATGGACTGCAATTCCGATTCAAAGTTTAAATCATTTGCAAATAGTTCTTTAAGACGTCAGTAACAAACATAATAAGTAAATTTAATAATGTTTTTAAACTGTACCGGTCGTGACGTCAGCGTCATGATGTCGAAAAGCGCGAACGTCTCAATGACGTTGACGCTCCATTAAAATGGGCTAAATATCGGCGTTTGCCTTAAAAAAGGTGATCGATGCAATAAATCAGTTATTGGGTTTGTTACTGACCCCCTACAGAAATATGTGGGGTCAGTCATATGTATAGGGGAACTCGGCTATCGCCTCGCCCACTATAAATATTACTGACCCCACAAATTTCTTTAGCGGGTCAGTTACAAACCCAATAACTAATAATAGCTTTTACAGAACTCGGTCATCCATAAACACGCATTCAAGCAAACAATTATAAAACGAATAAACAAAAGAAAATATGTAACACAACAACCAGAAGAGGGTTGACACCAGGAGTTCAAACCGTATCTCGTTGGTTCTACCCAGGTGCCCTCCCGTGCACGAAAATTGCCCGGAGGGGGTCTTCCTCCACCATTGGAAGCTGGAAAGTCGCCATATGACCTTAGCTGTTGGTGCGACTATAAAATCCAATTCAATCAATCAAACCGTATCTCGGTGTGTGCTTGTCTAATCTGTTAAGAAAGTGATCTTTATTTGAATAAAGCACTCTCAGCTGAAGAAAGTGTGCCGTGCGTCCCATGAACACATGTTCTAGTGTTTTTGTTTTCATGTTTAGTTGATATACAACATTGTTAGCAGAATTATAGAATGTATACATTACTGCGAAAATATTTTGTTGAATTGTGAATTATTAATGTTAAATTAGGATAGTCATGTTGTCATTTTCATTTACCTTCGATATTTTGCGAAGGTGTTTACATCAAATTGAATAAAACAAAAAGTCTTCAATAAATGCAACAAATTGTCATCATTAGAATGAAGTATTTCTTGTTAATACAAATTGTCGTTTTCCAAGTTATTGCCAAACATCTTACTGGAAGCGTTAGCAGTTTTGCATGGTTTCTTTTCAGTTACCTATATTCCAATTAGGTGGTATTCCATATTCCGAAGCTTAAGAGTGAGGTTTGGAGCACCCTAGAACCTGATTTAAACCCTCAATGGCCTATTTTTTGCCTTTGACTGTTCCAAGTCGGTCGCCCTATTGTCAACCCTTTCATGTTTGTGATGTCATATCTAGCCTTATATTCATCTTTGTGATTATTGTTTGTTTCTGCGCGTGTGTTTGGTTGACTGTGGTCCTTAAATGCTACATTTCCTGTTCGACTTTTGTATATATTTGTATAGCTCATGTTAAAGTCTGGTATTTCTTATCTGATTTATTTTCACATAGTGTTTTTATATATCTCAGCAAGATGTCAGATGATGTCACAGGCTATGGGCGCGCGAATGCTTTTAAATTTGCCACATCAGATGAACAATGTGCAAATGGATGCAGTCACAGAAGGTATGACTAGATTGGCCCAGTATGTTCTTGGAGTAAGTGCCGTCCCAAGCCCAGAAATGATAAACTACGCAAATATCGCCGGAGGTTCACCAACCACTCGGATGGAGACAGATGCCTACTTAGAGATGTTGAAAAGATTGGCAAGAAAAATACCAGCTGTCGTCGAACAGTTCTCCGCCGTCAAAAATATTAACGGAGTTCCGACTAAAGTTCTTAACGATATTCGACTAGATGCTCACATAACACGGAAGTCTTTGGAATTCTCAAATGTTGAAGCGCAAAGAACAGCGCAGGGGTCAGTGCAAGAGCAAGGACAAAACAATGATATGGCTATGATGCTGATGATGAATGAAGGGGAAATGCCATTCTAAACTCTTTAGTGGTATAATAGCATTTGTTCGTTTGTATTTTTGCTGTAAAAGACCACCGAAATAAATGCTATACAGTATTCTAATACACCCGCACTATATAGCCTAGTTTCTAATACACCCGCACTATATAGCCTAGTTTCTAATACACCCGCACCATATAGCCTAGTTTCTAATACACCCGCACTATATAGCCTAGTTTCTAATACACCCGCACTATATAGCCTAGTTTCTAATACACCCGCACTATATAGCCTAGTTTCTAATACACCCGCACTATATAGCCTAGTTTCTAATACACCCGCACTATATAGCCTAGTTTCTAATACACCCGCACTATATAGCCTAGTTTAAAATATCTCGTTATATTGAACGATATATCACTGTAATTTTTGCAACGTTAGGAGAATAAGTATTGCGCATTGCGCATTCCGCATTGTAACGTATGCAACGTTGGGAGAGCAAGCAAAGCAATGCGAAAGATTTCAGATGTGTGCTTATTTTCACATTTTAGGGGTATTAGAATAGAAATAGAACATCGTTTACGGTGAATTATCTATAATATATCACGGTTTGTCGTTCAATTGTAAACAATAATTTCACGAGCCCGAACGTTCAATTGAAATTATTGTTTACAATTGAACTCCAAACCGTGATATATAAAACGATAATTCACAGTAAACGATGTTCTATTTCTTAATTGTAGCATGATCGCTGACATTTCCTTTGTATTTGCATTTTAAATCATTTAATTGAAAATAACATCTGTCAAAATGACTTGTGTACTAGCACTACCAGTTATCGGAGTACTAGCACTACCAGTTATCGGAAGATAGAGCATGGCAGATGCTACGCCCATCTCGATGTTTAAATCAACCAGCTCGATGAGACCTTACTCTATTACTTATCAAATGCCATATAATTATAACAACCACAATCACCAATATATCAGCCATCAATAACAAGCAAATCAGGTTACTTATTTACAAACAGATTGCACCATCTAACAGAACCTTACATGCCATAAGGAGAACTGATTACGACCAAGAACTCGTATGCGATGGAATCATAGCGTAGCGCATAGACTAGTTAGACGTGCACGTATAACGAAGTTCCATACACGCTTTGTTGTATCCGACGTTAAAGGGACATACAGCAATCTTGAAGCACGACGTTAAAGGGACACACAGCAATCTTGAAGCAAGATCAAGCATCACAACTATCATCCCGATGTGATTAATCGAAATATGATTAAGCCGGCTTGCATTGAATTAAACTTAGCTTTACATATATTATTGGCGCAATATAATAAACAATACATCATATGCAAAAACAATTTGATCTGAGCATTTCAAATAAACCATGATTGTTCAAATCAAATGCAAGCTATGTAGAAAAACTAACGTCACGTGCACGCCGCGAGTTTTAAACAAATACTATTGCTCGTGTACTTTTAAATTAATGCCCAAGACAGAACATATATATATATTTCACCAGCTGATTCGTGAAGGTAACTTGACAGAGGACTTACATATTCATTTTAAATGTTCAACAGATTTTATTTATTAAATATATATATATATATCATACTTAGTGCACGTAACATCATATGTTTTAAAGCTCATATTACTATAATATAAATATTGGCTTGTTGTTCTAGAAATACTTGACCTCTACATACCTTCATGGCATTAAATTTAAAAGCTGTTTTAACATTTTGAAGTTTGCGACGGTATATATCAGTTGTTCAACAGCTCCGTTTAAAAATATTTTCAACAGTTAACGACTGATACACTGTCGCAAAAGTCAACTGAATGTTGTTTAACGGCTCATCAACACAGTATAGGTTATTTAGAGCCGCCCAAGAGAGAGGTGAATGATACATAGGAATCCGGGAACCTGCCCTACTCTTATTATCGAATAGATTCCTATGGTACTTTTACGTGCTCGGAGGATAGACCGATACACGGGACCGCCCGGTTTACGTCCCCATCCGAAGGACGAGGCTAAGGGAAAGTGTCTTGCCCAAGAACACACAGACGGAACTCAGTCGCACCACGATTGAACCCGGGGCCTCCGGGCACAAATCCGCCGCGCTACCGACTGCGCCACGCCAGCAGTCAAAATAGTCAAGACTGATTAACCCGCTTCTAACTCATGTTATGATATTGACAGCTTTACTGACAAGGGCATTGAAATACAAATTAGTATTTACCCTACTTTTCAAACCATCACATGGCTCAGAATTTCATTTACTGGCTACATTTATTCATGAAGAATTTACTACGATCGGTCTTCATGATTTAGAGTGTGACCTGTATAGAGAATATCGATACATCTATGCAAACACTAAGCCGGATAGAGCCTATGAAGAGAAATCTTCACCATTAAGAAACCGTGATCGGTCGCAACGCTCCCTCTCTTTCGGTTTCTTAATGGTGAAGATTTCTCTTCATCGCCTCCTATATTAAGCGACATCACGTTTTTGACGGCTTAACGTCACACACTTGATTGCGACGGGTTATGCACTATTTAATAGTGGCAAATGTTTAAACCGATAGGATTGCTTGCACGACATTTACCAAATGCGTTGAACAAATAAAATATCTGCAGTGATATATATCTCCTCCAAAGAGTATAAAAATATTTTACTTGTTCATTTTATATTATATGTCATTGTATCTAGTCAGCATATACACTTCTCAAAACTGCTAACTACACCGCTACGTTTTGGGTTATATATATCGATGGGTTGAATGTTTTTCAATAAAATAAAAAGGAAATACCAATTCAATCATTTTTACATCATTTCATTTTATTTTTTTCATGGGCAATGCTAGAACTAAACCACAATAAGCAATTACAAACGACCCATGTAAACACTAAAGTCACACTTTTATGAACAAGAAATGAAAAGTGTGACTTTAGTGTTTACATGGGTCGTTTGTAATTGCTTATTGTGGTTTAGTTCTAGCATTGCCCATGAAAAAAATAAAATGAAATGATGTAAAAATGATTGAATTGGTATTTCCTTTTTATTTTATTGAAAAACATTCAACCCATCGATATATATAACCCAAAACGTAGCGGTGTAGTTAGCAGTTTTGAGAAGTGTATATGTATTTTGGCCTAATGAAATTATGAATAAAATATACAGAACAAAAAATGTTTAGCACGACTTTTTAAGGACATAGATTAAATATATGGACATTGATAGAATTGTTTGAAGATATTATATGTGCTAGGTAAGGATGTGATTTTCAAAAGAAAGTGTTATTTTATTATTTTCTAAGCGAAGTATCAGAATTACTTTCCATGTATTAAAAACAGCTTATTACACTATACACACGTATTACTTTGAACAAAATTATTATTTGACATTGAAAAGAATTGCCCATTCTGTCATTGTTAAAAAACCGCTGAAAAGTGTTCACAAACGATTGTTGTTCTGAAACAAACACATTCCAAAGTTCGTAACTTTAAAATTACCTCCCTTTTCATTGAAATGAGAACGATTTTCGATTACCAATAAAAATATGTTCCCAGCATATTTGCTTTATTTTTAACATCAACTTTGTTAACTGATGACTTTGTATTCATTCACTGGCGTCAAAGTAGTACTAACGAGGGCTTGGCAATGTGGTGCTTGTAATAGGGTCAGGAACCCAACCATTATTTTGATATAGTGTGAACCAACTCTGCAGACTTGTTATTGACAACACAAATAAATCTTCACACAAATTGTTAGATTTTTACATTTCTATTCAACTGAATTGAACAAATGCAACAAAACTTAATGTATTGACCGCATGATTCCATTCTCGTTTTTGCTATCAAAACTACAACCAACATTCTGAGCTTTGAAACGTGCACATCTTTTTTTTGTTTTTGTTTTGTTTTGGTTTTTAACAAGTTTTGAAACATGCCCAGATAGCATACTCGTGTGGCACCGCTAAAGACCACACCTCCGCTAAATCCACATAAATTCCCGCTTAAGTCCACAACTCCGCTATTTCCGCTAAATTCCACAAAAAAACGAACGCCAAAGTCCACAAAATGTTCCGCTTTAGTGCAACTAGTTACATTTAATGCAGTTGTTACATTTAGGGTTGCAACAAACGTATTTGCTGATTGTAAAGAGCGCACCTTCGCTTTAATCTTTTTTCCTGCCAAACATTGCTATTTACAAAACTTATGCATCATTTATACATGTAAACTACATCTGGCGCAAATATGTTTTGCATAAATTAATGAAAAAACGCTGAAAGATCTCTCACAATTGAGAAAATGATTAATTCAAACTTGTGTTTTTCGCTGAAATAGTGTTGTAGACTTTAGCGACAACGTTTGTGTTCTTTATCGACAGTAGTTTTTGTGGACTTAAGCGGAAAATGTGATGGACTTTGGCGTTCGTTTTTTTGTGGACTTTATCGAAAAAATCTCATGTCCTTGTTAATGGGACAGCAGAAAATAAAACAAATCTCAAATAACTTCAGATAGTCTCACTAGTTTGCTGTAAAACTTTCAGGATATTTTAATTTATGTTTGTTCAACACGTTAAAATAAGTTTTTGATAACAAATCTAAAAAAAAAACAATCATCCTAATATTTGATGCAGCAGAATTTTTAATTGCAAATACCCTATCAAAAACACTTTTCGCTCGTGATGTGTTTTTTCAACCGATTTTGAAAAGTAAGGTATATTTATTAAAACACTGAAAATGTCTGTTTAACTGATATACAACATATTTAGTTTAAAGTTGAATTTTGTCTGAAAAAAAATAAAAAAAATACTTCGGCTGAAACAAGCACCCCGAACAATAGTATTTAGTTGTACGTGTGATACTTTTTTTGCCAACACTTAGTTTGTTGCCAAGACTTTGTTTGGTGCAAACACTTAGTTTGTTGCCAAGACTTAGTTTGGTGCCAACACTTAGTTTGTTGCCAACACTTTTTCGTGTTGTGCACTACTAATAAACAATGATGACTCTGTCATAAACGGTATGTCACCTTTGGCAATCCGAACATATTACTCCAGATCATTGTATATTTACCCATGGTGCCATCACTTTCAAACCGTGCGATCATATTATAGTATACTGAGCAAAAATAGAAACGTCCCCAACTTTACCCATAGATTTAGACGCAATGAAATTATATTTTATTTAATCTTTTATGCCAATACGTTTGTTAAAGGTCACCAGCACTGTCATGAAAACAATTTTCTTTGAATCAAACTTATTCCCATTGATTTGGTTTAAACAGCATTTCCGGGTATTGTGGTTAAAACTTTGAGTTAACACAGTTTTGTTATATTGCAATAAACAGAGAATGACCTCATCACCACAAAAACAGAGAAAAGACGCTGATCTTTTCACTCATTTTTGCGCCATACAGCTTTCAAGAACGAATATTTTCAGATTACCTCCCTTTATAATAAATTTCAATAAAACATGTTTTAGCAGCAACAGACAAACTTTGGTTTTTGATGATTATTAATATTGATCAGAATGATTGAGTGATAAGTATAAATGATGAAATTGTATCTAGGTTGGTGTACAAAGTGTAATGACCAGCTTAAAAGAGGGACGTTTCTATTTTTGCTGAGTATAGAATGTATGGTTCTGTTCCAATATGTTCTTATACTATTATATAAATAAATATTAACATAGACATATAAATGGATCGACTTACTGGCAAGGCTGTTGCGGGCACGGAAAATATCATGGCCTCGTTAAATATCGGACTCGGTTCTCCTCTCTTCACGGTTGTTTTCTTCTTATTCACCTTCTTCCCATTTTGTAGCAAATACACCTTTACAAATGGGTCTGAAATATGTATATACATACGTAACACATACGTACATGTCCTTCCTAACAAATGGCTCTGAAATACTCAAACGTCCACACTTTTACAAATGAGTTCTAAACAAATGTATTTTTACTTCTACAAAGGGGTCTGAATATACATGTTCACATTCACACAAGGGTGTGACATGTTGGCAACTACAGATTCATAAATGGATAGTATAAAATGTACCGACGGTCAATGAATACGCACCAGTACATTATATCGGTGGTAGATTGAAGTGCTTAAAGGTGAAAGGCCACACTTTCCGTAGTATTATCAATTAATAAATTTAACTCGTAAACATCATATGAACATTTCTTGGAGAGAAACATATATTTAAAACTGCTACTAAGCTGTATGTAAAAATAAGTATTATTTGCATGACGTAGATACTACTTTTACCAAGGCGTGGCTGCACGGGGAAATGAGGTAAATTTGAATTGTATAGCTGCACAACTATTGCCAAATAATTGATAAATCCATTTAGCTGGATTAATTTACCTGTTCAAAGTTGTCTACGTCATCAAATAAATTCTTATTCTCCCTTTTCACAAATATTGCATTGTGAGAATTGTAAATATCTATTGTACATGAAACAAAAACATGGCCGGGGAACTTTAATACCGGGTATGTCCAACCGTTTTACCGATCCTTGGAAATCATCTCCTGGTGTTGTCTTGCTCCAACAACGTGACGTCGGGATGATAAGCTAGGATCGGAGATGATTAGCAATGATCGGAGATGATTACCTAGCATCGGTAAAACGGATTATTACCTAGGATCGGTAAAACGGTTGGACATACCCGCTATTAAAGTTGTCCGGCCATGTTTTGTTTCATGAACATGTTTATATTTATTTAAATCGAAATCAATACACAACAATAGATATTTACAATTCACACATTGAAATATATGTGAAAAGCGAGAATAAGATTTTATTTGATGATGTAGAAAACCTTTGAACATGTAAATTAATCCACAGGTAAATGTATTTATCAATTATCTGACAATAGTTTTGCAGCTATACAATTCAGATTTACCTCATTTCCCTGTGCAGTCATGCAGTGGTAAAAGTAGTATCTACGTCATGCAAATAATACTTATATTTACCGTGGATATACAGGTACATGGATATAGCATGGAGATCTATATATTTACATTTAAATATATGTTTCTCTCCGGGACTATCAGGAAATGTTCATATGATATTTAAGAGTTAAATTTGTTAATTGGTAATACTACAAAAAGGGTGGCCATTCATCTTTAAGATGTGTGACCTTTGTTTTTACCCGTGTGATTTTAATTGAACACTAAACACCATGTTTAGGAATTTTAAGACAATCAAGAATGGCAACTGTTAATTATTATCCTTCAATTTAAAAATATGCACTTATTATTATAAATTACCTTAGCAATAACATGTAACACCCATATAATCTACTGGTGCGTTTTCATTAACCGTCGGTTTACAAGAATCTAGTGGTTTTATGTTATTTAGTGTTTTTCCTCAAGGAAGACCAAGCTGATCACGTCTATGTTTGTATAACATATCAGAAGGGAGGGTGGGGGAGTGGCATACACTTAGTGGAATGCCTTTAAGCGATCATTTGTAACACAGGATATCATTACTTTATATAGACATCTGGTAGTGCGCATCGTACATCGGTCTCCTTTTTTGGGTCTCAAACACACGACGATCTGACTTCTGATTTACAGTCAGGCGTTCTAACTGCTGACCTAAATGGACATTTGAGTTCATTAATAGAATAAAAACTTAATACAAATACTATAAAAACGGCCCTACTGTGCATACATAAAAACACACATTATTATATAGTTACCTCCTGTGTCTTTGCCTTCTGACCATCTTAAGTTGCGGGCCTTTACGATCACGATTGTCAGCCGTTCAGCCGTTGGAAGATAACTCAGGGAAAACATTATATCACCAAATTCGGTTGGTTTCTATAAATATATAAAAAAATAGGATATGTTATGTTGACACCGGGCCGGTCAGTCCGTGAACTACCCCTTCTAGGATGAATGCCAAACAAATGAGCTATTAATACGTTGTCATGAAGTATTTTATATGATCCGGTCGGTGATTCAACTAAGCACCATTCTCGCTTTTTAGCTCACCTGAGTCGAAGGCTCAAAGTGAGCTCTTGTGACTGATTTTTGTTCGTCCGTCCGTCCGTCAGTTAGATCTTGCGGCTTCTCATTAAAAACGACTTCTGATTAAAAAATGACCAAATTTCACATGGATGATACTGAGGTCAATGCCTTCCAAAATTATACAAATTAGGTCAATACGACTTCAAAGATGGCCGCCATTACCATATATAGTCAAAACATTAAAAAAATCTTTTTATCAAGAACCATTGAACCGATTTTGAAATTGTTTGTTTATAAATGATTGTCAACTCCTAGGCTACACAACTTGTACAAACGAAGTTCCTAGGGACAGATATAGCTGTGCCTCGGGGTTCCAAAGTTTGTATATGGAGATTTTACGTTTTACATAGACTTATATAGTGCTTTTGTAAACGACATCTCGTCAGAAACAGCTTCAGCAATTTTGACCGAATTTCGCATTGACGATACTGCGGTCAGTGCCTTCTAAAGTTGTACAAATTAGATCAGGAGGGCTGGCGTGGCGCAGTCGGTAGCGCGGCGGATTTGTAACCGGAGGCCCCGGGTTCAATCCTCCGTGGTGCCACTGAGTTCCGTCGGTGTGTTCTTGGGCAAGACACGTTCCCTTAGCCCCGTCCGTCGGATGGGGACGTAAACCGGGGGGTCCCGTGTATCGGTCTATCCTCCGAGCACGTTAAAGAACCATAGGAATATATTCGATAATAAGAGTAGGGCAGGTTCCCGGATTCCTATGTATCCTTCCCCTCTCTCTGGGGCGGCCCTAAATAACTTATACTGTGTTGATGAGGCGTTAAACAATATTCAATACAAATTAGATCAAATGCAGCATCCAAGATGGCCGCCATTACCATATATGATAAAAACCTTAAAACATTAACTCTCAAGAACCGCTGAACAGATTTTGACAGTTTTTATTTATAAATGATCGCCAACTCCTATTCTACAAAAGTTGTACAAACGGAGTTCTTAGATTTAAAATTGACTGTGCCGCGGGGTTCCAAAGTTTGTATATGGAGATTTTACATTTTTTACAAGACATATAGGGAATTAAAAAAAATCTTCTTCTCTAAAAGTACAAGATGTAGATCTTGCATATATTATATGTAGCATTAGCTTATGGTCCTCTACAAAGTTTGTTCAAATGGTGACCCTGGGGTACAAAAGTTATACAAATAAAGTTCCTAGGGTAAAAAATGGTTGTGCCCCGGGGTTCTAACGTTTGTATATGGAGATTTACATGTTTTACATAGACTTATATAGGGAATTTTAAAAATCGTCTTCTCTAAAAGCACAAGATGTAAATCTCGCATATATTGTATGTAGCATTAGCTTATGGTCCGCTACTAAGTTTGTTCAAATGGTGACCCTGGGGTAAAAAAGTTGTACAAATGAAGTTATTAGGGTAAAAAATGGTTGTGCCTCGGGGTTCTAAAGTATGTATATGGAGATTTACATGTTTTACATAGACTTATATAGGGAATTTAAAAAATCGTCTTCTCTAAAAGCACAAGAGGTAGATCTCGCATATATTGTATGTAGCATTAGCTTATGGTCCGCTACCAAGTTTGTTCAAATGGTGACCCTGGGGTACAAAAGTTGTACAAATGAAGTTAATAGGGTCAAAATGGTTGTGCCTCGGGGTTCTAAAGTATGTATATGGAGATTTACATGTTTTACATAGACTTATATAGGGAATTTAAAACATCTTCTCTAAAAGCACAAGACATATATCTCTCTTATATTGTATGTAGCATTAGCCTATGGTCCGCTACCAAGTTTGTTCAAATGGTGACCATGAGGTCAAATCTTGCCCCGCCCGGGGTTCATAAAATTATATATGATTTTTTTAAGAAAAAAAATTCTCCAAAACTGCTTCGTCACTTTTGACTAAACTTCAGATGAATGATCCTTTGTTCAGTGATTTTCAAATTTGTTAAAATTAGGGAAACGCCACATCCAAGATGACCGCCGTTAGCGATGGGTGGGGGAGGCTAAACAACATCTTAGAAGCTGCTCGGCCAATTTTGACCAAATATCACGCGGATGATTCTGAGGTCAATGCCTTTCAGAATTATATAAATTAGATCAATGCATAATCCAAGATGGCCGCCATTACCATATATGGTAAGAATCTTAAAAATCTTCTTATTATGAGCCACTGAATAGATTACCTTATGTCGTACACAGTTTTCAATCTAATAATACTTATTAACTAATATTTGCACTTTGTAAAAATTCTCAGGTGAGCGACTCAGGGTCATGTGGACCTCTTGTTTCCTTTACATTACCCAAAAAGGCCTAACCATACCAAACGATGTGTTTCCTTACACTACCCCCTAAACAATTACATATACAAGCATAAATATAATAAACTTGAACACGGTATGTTTTCCAAACATGTTATTAGAAATATATGAATGAATGTTGTTTAACGTCTCATCAACACATTATAGGTTATTTAGAGCCTTATGCCAGGAACTGTCCTACTCTTACAAATGTATAGATTACTATGGGACTTTTAACGTGATAGGAGGATAGACTCCGATACACAGAGCCGCCCGGTTTAAGTCCCCATCAGACATGTCGATAATGCTAAGGGGAAGCATACACCAACTAAACTCTGTGACAACGGTGACAAAAGTAACTCAGTAAATGTAAACTTACATCATCAATATCTCTAAGATTGAGCCACATTTTAATCGGTACTCTCATGTCCACATCGCCCACACGTAGTTCGCTCTCACCAATCACTTTATGGCGCTGATATTTATCTATGGCAAACAGTTGAAACTGCAGGATCCTTTGCTCCAGAGTATCTTGGTCAATGGTGAACAAGAACCGTTCTTTGTACACTGGATCCGTGGTGTTGCGTTGTATCTGTCATTTATATAAAAAAAAAAAATTCGTGTTAACGTATATAAATAGTTAAATAAACATGTGCACGACTAATTAAAAACCGTTCTGTATACACGTTATCCGGTAAATATTATAATTATAATACAAACGTGCATACATAGTCTATGTACATTTGGTATGTGTTGTTGCATTGTATCTGGTAAACACAATACAAATGTGCATACAGTCTAAGTACATTTGGTCTGTGTTGTTGCATTGTATCTGGTAAATACAATACAAAAGTGCATACAGTCTAAGTACATTTGGTCTGTGTTGTTACATTGTATCTGGTAAAAACAATACAAACGTGCATACATAGTCTAAGTACATTTGATCTGTGTTGTTGCATTGTATCTGGCAAATACAACACAAATGTGCACACATATTCTGTGTTGTTGCATTGCATCTGGTAAATAAAATACAAACGTGTACTACAGTATACATTTGGACTGTGTGGTTGCGTTTTATCCGGTAAATACAATACAAACGTGCATACATAATCTAAGTACATTTGATATTGTGTTGTTACATTGTATCTGGTAAATAAAATACAAACGTGCAAACATAGTCTAAGTACATTTGATATGTGTTGTTGTATTGTATCTGGTAAATACACTACACACGTGTATACATAGTCTAAGTTTGACATTTGATCTGTGTTGTTATAGTATGTGGTAAATACAACACAAACGTGCATACATAGTCTAAGTAAATTTGATCTGGGTTGTTGTATTGTATGTGATAAATACAATTAACAACTTGCATAAATACGTGAATAAATATATGTCGGTGAATTGGCGAGCATCGTGACTACCCAACCTTCAGTCCTTCGTAGTATTAGAGCGTAACAAACAAAATGAAGGGGTGCGGGACATTTCAGAAACCTGCTATTTAAAAAACAAAACAGATATAAAGGAATACGGGTATGCATGTAAGGGTCAACATTTTCTTGCATACCGGACAAGGATATACTAGATTATAAGAGTCTTTCATGGGTATACGGTGAAGATAGGGAATTCCAACCCGAGGTATAAGTGTTTATACCGAGGGTTGGAATTCCCTATCTGAACCGAATAACCATGATAGACTCTTTTTCTTGCATATCAGAGACATGCTGTGCGTTGACGCCGCCAGCTACTAACATTTTGCATGTTTTCCTGCATACGGGATGTTGGCGCGCGTGAATTTTATCTCGATCCTAGGATGAGATGGAAATATCTAGCCCAGGTAAAATGACGGATATCCTTGTCCGGTGGGCAAGAAATTTCCATCTCACCCTAGGGTCAAGACTCCATCTCACCCTAGGGTCGAGATAAAGATCACGCGCGCCAACATCCGGTATGCAGAAAAACATGCAAAACGTTAGTTATATGCCTCCAGTGAGTTTTGAACAACGATTCCTGCGGTTTCCAGTGTACATTACCAAATATTGAAAAAGGGCCATAACCATGTATTATGTAGGTAATAATACCTTCCCCAGTATTTTTTATCATATAAATTATTTTTTCATTAACAAAAAATAAGGTCATTAATAATAAAAAATATATTAAAAAAAAAGTTTTGCCTACCTACCTACCCTATTTTTTTGAAGCCGTTAGCGGAAACAATCCTTTTTTTTGGCCTAATCTCGCATGCATTCTCTAACTTTAATTATAGGATACGTGTATCAGGTCCCACAGACTTGTTTTGTGTTTCTAGTCGATGTTAATGTACTTACACTCTAGAATATATGTTGCGTTATTATTGTTTTATGGTTGCTGGGGCTTGTTTATTTTTCGGATTATGTTGGCAAAGGAATAAGAAATGCTCCGCCAAGTGGGTAGTATCAAAATATGTTTGTATTTGGCCAAGGAATTTATGTATGTATTTTTAACAATCGTTTAGTACGGTGTCTTGTTAGGGCCATCTTACCATCGCATCTTACCATCGACCATCGCATCTTACCATCGACCATCGCATCTTATCATCGAACATCGCATCTTACTATCGCATCATAGCAATACCATGTCGTAGACACATGGCATTATACTTCAGTTACATTATACTGACACCGGGGCGACCAGTCATAGCAATACCATACGGGCCCTGGCTGTAGTGTACTGGCCTTATATCCAGTGACCAAAAACGACGACATATAGGGACAATGTCCATAACTTTTAGCTTATAAACCACAAAATAATTACGTTGACAAACATTACACACCAATCATTATTGAATATTTACTAAATAAAAGCAAGACTGTTTGACGGACGGAATTCAATAGCGGTACTAAAATAAAATAAAATAAGTACCCCTTCGTAGTACTGAACTCGTAGCCCCCACTACAGTTACACTGGCGCGTGATATTAGTCGAGCGTGCTTCCAACTGAGCTAAACGGGGCAGAGGAATTACGCTAGACATACTATATAGAGAACCTAATGCGCTAATGGATGTTAATGTCACGTGATCAGCAGAAAATATAAATATTGCGGTCCCGCATGGTTTACAAACAATAAACATATTGCCAAACTCACAAATGTATTACTACAGACTTATTTGGGTCTATGCTCATATTGTCATGTATACGCCTTCCCAATAAAAATCACGCAGTAATTTGGTTATGCTCAATATCTGCTTACTTACGGACAGTGTCCCTCTAAGGAAGGCAACTAACAGGTCTTAAACGTTTGAGTCCGTCTTGACTAATGGTACATGTAGATGTCTGCTCACAGCACTATTTTCAATAGGAGATAAGACCACACCCAGTTAATGTCGAACCGATTGTCTGTTTGTCAAGAATGATATTTTAGTATTTGCAAATGCATTTGTATACGTGTTATGTTTCATATCTCGACTAGTCAAGCGAATTGAATTAAATTGAATGTTGTTTAACGGCTCATCAACACAGTATATGTTATTTAGAGCCGCCCCAGAGAGAGGGGAAGGATACATAGGAATCCGGGAACCATGCCCTACTCTTATTATCGAATAGATTGTCTATTCTCATGGATGGCGGGAGGTATACAGTACTGGTTCTACCCTAGGAACAATGAAGTGGTCTGCCTCTAACGCAAAAACTCGACCTCCATATAAGACCTAACATGTGCTAAAAATCACGTTAAACACCATTTAAGCAAAGTAATTATGATTTATGAGTCTGCTATGAAGATCACACGAACACGACGTGCAATCTGTATATTTATACTTTTAGTTCATATATGTTGCAATACAAAGAGGTTTTATAGGTTTACCACCACCAATTGTATATATAGGAAGCGTATTGATAGGTTGATTGGATTACTGATGAACATTTTCAAAATGTCGACTCTATGCTTACACTTTGTAAGCAACTATCGATGAAAACAGTTGCACCCATGACATGTTTAGTAAACAAACAAGAATTTTCTTACAAGACTTGTGACCCCACCTTTTCTGGTGATTTTTCAACTGGAAAATTAGTTTTCTATATGAAAATTACACTGCTGCATTATCCATACTTGAGTTGAAGTTGCAGCCAGTCATTAATATCTGACATTTTAACATTGGTATCAGTGGGGAAAATAATTAGTGGAGTCGTACCTATAGTGTTAGTTTTAAGTAATAATAAAAACGATAAACGATTGATTTCGTTCTTATCCTGCTTCGCGTGTTACGTAATTTACATGTGTATGGATGTACTTACATTTGTATGTATGTATATTGGTGTGTAGCGTTGAACAATACTTTAATGTATCAGTCATACCACGACGGTGTCTACTAATATAGCAGTGCATTCGCAATACCTCGTACAGGTTTACCACCACCAATTACATGTAAACCTCCGAGGTGTAGTCGAATGTAGTTCCTATTATAAAAAGTAATCCCTCCTTTTTCGATGGAAACGGGCATTATAGGTAGGGGAAAACTGCCCATTTCTACTCGATTTTGTGGTTATATGTATAAGAAGCGTATTAATAGGTTTTACTGGATCACTGATGAACATTTTCGAAATTTCGACTCTATGCTTACACTTTGTGAGCAATGAAAACAGGCGATCAATAAAAACAGCTGTACCCTTGACCTGTTTAGTAAACAAACAAGAACTTTCTTACATGTCTTGTGACCCCACGTTTTCTGGTGATTTTTCAAGTGGAAAAATAGTTTTCTATATGAACATTACACTGCTGCATTATCCATACTTGAGTTGAATTTGCAGCAAATCATTAATATGTGCCACTTTAACATTGGTGTCTATGGGGAAAATAATTAGTGCTTTCATACCTACACGTCTTCGAAGCATTATCCCGAAGAATGACGGAATTGGCCGAGTTTACACGATTGGTAGCAGTGAGCTCATTGCTTAACTTTACAGTGTATGCTGCCACACTGCATTATCAAGCATTGTACCGGTACAACCAGTAAAGTTATACTGCCATTGGGCCGACCAGTCCTGGCCTTACCATTTTATTTGCTGAACGACAAGCAAGGGTGCTACGGTTACCATTTTTATGAAGTCTTTAGTTTGACCCGGGGATTGAACCCTCGAACTCCTCCATACGGAATGAACGCTCTAGCACAAAGCCACCGTCGTGTTATTCCATTTTAATTTAAAAATGGACGGCCATTAGCAAAATATGTTAACCAACTATGTTCACCAACTGTGTCTGATCTCTGATAACGTCAGCTACCTCGGATCTTTGATAACAATGGACTGAAATATTCTTACATCTTGTGTTACTGATTTTATAGTCGGCTCAGGTGCTTCGACAGACATTTAATTAGTTACCGACACAAACTTTAAGAATGAAAACCACCATATTTAGCTCTCAATTGTTGTTCATGTTAGTTTAAGCCGCTTTAGGCACAGCGAGATAGAATTCAACGGATTTTTCGGGAACGCTGTTCTACTTAATTAGATGCACATGGTTCTGAACGTGCTTGGAGTATAGACTTCAGTATATGGATAATGGTTGGTCCGGTTTACGTCCCCATCCGGCTAGGACTAAGTTCATCGGTTTCTGGGTTAAACTTTAGGATACCCACTGGGCCATCGCTGCTCTTGTATTTATCTCTGGAATGTATATATGTGTTACTGTTACGTTTTTACCTACCTTCGTTTGGAATTTTGAATCCGCGTCTGGCAAAAGAATACCTCGAATGTATGTATCCAATGTACCCGTGTATTGGTTTGCTTTAAGGTCACGAGCTTGTATTACGCTGACAACCAGTTCGGAGACTTCTCTAAAATAAAAGACGATACATGGTAAAGCTTAAACTTGTATATCGAGTTAGAATTAAACTTAATATCCTTCAAGAAAATCAGATATACCTCAGCAAGTGTCATGGGGTCATATATTCTTACATGTTTGAAAACAACTTCAAGATTGCCCTTTAATGTAAAGTTTTGTGTAAGTTTGAAATCGGTCCATCGCATCTTACCATCGACTATCGCATCTTACCATCGCATGATGGTCCATCGCATCTTACCATCGACCATCGCATCTTACCATCGCATCTTACCATCGAGCATGCGATGGTAAGATGCGATGGTCGATGGTAAGATGCGATGGTAAGATGCGATAGTGGATGGTAAGATGCGATGGTAAGATGCGATGGTCGATAGTAAGATGCGATGGTCGATGGTAAGATGCGATGGTAAGATGCAATGGTCGATGGTAAGATGCGATGGTCGATGGTAAGATGCGATGGTAAGATGCAATGGTCGATGATAAGATGCGATGGTCGATGGTAAGATGCGATGGTAAGATGCGATGGTCGATGGTAAGATGCGATAGTCGATAGTAAGATGCGATTGTAAGATGCAATGGTCGATGGTAAGATGCGATGGTCGATGGTCCATCGCATCTTACCATCGACCATCGCATCTTACCATCGACCATCGCATCTTACCATCGCATCTTACCATCGACCATCGCATCTTATCATCGACCATCGCATCTTACCATCGCATCTTACCATCGACCATCGCTTCTTACCATAGGCAATAGGCATTTGTTTCAGTAAAAAAATGTTTTAAACGTGTTTTATTGTCGAAATATCCGTTATAAACGCCCGATAATATAAGCTTTCCCATCACTTAATTGAATTAAGGCGGGACCACGTAATGAAGCTTGGCAACTAAATGCAGTACCAAGTATCAAATTGAATTACTACGTATTCCATTTTCGTTCTGAGCTCAATTCTGTTTTACTAAGTGATAAGTTTGTGTGCGTAGTTATCTATTATTAATATAGATTAAGTAAAGCCGTACAAGTGTTATAAAGGCCTTTGAGGAAACAGCGTACTCTAACTGTATTTGGCATTGTGTTGCCATAGTAACGCCAAACGCGCCATTAACAATACTTACACATGTGTTTTATTTGTAGGATACTTTAGCGCAACATTTCCAAATTAGAGTTGTACAAGTAGTAGTATTACCAATATTATATATTATATCCATGACAAACAAATATTAAATTGATATTTTATCTCTGACATGTATTATGCTTGCATGTATGACCAGTTTTTTGGTGGCATTTTTGGTGTCTACTCGTACATTAGAGAATAGGCAAGAGACAAACTGAAACTGTCGATGGTCTACTTTATAAAACAATCCCTTATTATATACGACAGGACATATGTGTTTTGTCAATCTAACTATCAACTCCGCAGATCAAAATTCATTAAATCAGCCTCAGTGTAAATAAATCTTAGCATCAATTATTGTGAAATCAGAAACCAAATTAAAGTTATCGTACTCAAAAGCTCAACTACTGATTTCGTTTAATACGCGTCAATGTTGCTCATTGTCAAATTCGTCCGTGATCTTAGTTTTAAACTTATTTATTTTACATCGATTGTAACGAACTCTCTAAGAACTTATTTTAATCACTCTCCATGTCTTCCTGGGTAGAACCAGTTCTAAGCAATGCAGATAAAGTGTCTTTCTCAGGGACACAACACATATAGTAATGGCGGGGATCGAACCCACGACTGACTGTTCGATCATGGGTCCAACGCTTTACCACAGCGCTCCACTGTGATCTTGTTGAAACAAATCTTCACGCAACAAATAGGTGTACACTCGAACTGATAACAGAAAGTACGGCGTTCACAAACTAAAATTGCATATCGTTTAATAATCAAGGGCAATTTCTCTGAAACGCACTCTTAAATATTGATTATAGTCGTATTCGCCCCAGATTTTATGTAAAGAAACATTCCTGTCAAATTACTGAATTTATCGTGGCCACAAAAATTAGCTGACGAAGAAACACGATCTCGACAGATTAAGTGAAATGTCTCATTATCTGACGAACGAAACACGACCTCGACAGATAACGCGAAATGTCTCACACCTCTATTATCGCTCTTGAAAGCTCACGGACGTACTATAGAAAAAGAAAAAAAATAGAAAATATGTTTTATTCAAACTTAAACAAAACTTTCAAACTTACACAAAACTTTACATTAAAGGGCAATCTTGAAGTTGTTTTCAAACATTAAAAGTATCCCCTCGATATTAACCCAGTATACCATTTGAACTTTTTAAATCTGCCCGCACATATTTAAACAAAAAGGTAATACCTTTTAGGAATGTTCAATTATTTTTCGTCATACTATATACTATTGGTGCAAGATTATCAACAATTAGTTGTATGCAAACACAATATGCTCTCAATTAGTCAAATATAATTTATGATATAACCGATGTCAATGTTATGGGTACCACCAAAGAGAAAAAACAAACATTTTTCCAATCGTACAAGAAATTGAAGAAAACAAGAACTCGCGGTGCAGCGCGGCAGCGCGGCACGGTTTAAGCGTATGTTATATGGTTAATTCATATTCCCGATAAGCAGCAAGTCAGAGGCATCTGTTTGATGAAAATGAATAAAAGGATTCCATAAGTGACTTCAATCGTCATTCTAGCCACCTTATTCCTTCGTATAGATCATAAATGCTATTAAGTAACGTACAGTCTCACTGTGATATTGATTGTTCCACGGCTAAATATTGACAAATAAATCCCGTGGAGACTACGAACGCACCACACAAGAGAGAAAAGTAGCATAAGTCGAATAAGAAGCTATGTAAAGGAAGTTACGCCAAATGTGTCATTAGTTAATTCCCTAAAGGTTATTATGCCACACCTGTCCCTGGGTCACGCTTAAACATATATCAGGACACATAACAGAACGTATAGCATAACATGTGTCAGAACATATTTCAAAATACATATCCAGAACACATATCAGAAGATATACCAAAACACGTAAACATATTTCAGAACATATATCTGAACATATATCAGAACATATATCTGAACATATATCTGAAAATATATCAGAACATATATCAGAACACAATACTATATGTATACAGATACAATAGAACGTGTTTGCGCTTATACATGCGACGTACTCCGGCATTTTGGTTCTAACAGATCATCGTGTAGAACGAAGTCAGTGCCTCGCCTAAAGCGAAACTGGCAACTGATATATGGAAATGTTACATAGAAACAGCGTAAATGTAGAAGCATTCCGAAAAAGAGACAACATATATATAATCAGACGAAACATTTGTACTTTCAGGCAACTACAGAACATGAATAAATAAACATGGTTTGTAATATAGGTTACTGAATTGGTATGGGAATTATTTTGGCGTAGAGGTGACGAGCTTGCGAGTAATGAGTTCAAAGTAATTTTCTCCAGACAAATTCAATAACCTTATTTATTGAATACTTTCAAATTGTTTTCTGTTAATATAATATAGATTTGAACCTATTGTCTACCATACATTTTTGAAGAATGTGTGTTATTTCCGCATGTGTGTGTTGTTTATCTTCATTTTTGTTCTTCGCGGTTCGAAGCTGTTGAATACTTTTCAAAAATCGGACACGCGTGAGATAAAAACAACTCATGTATTCTAAACTATTTAATGCTGACGTACGTCTTCTAAGGGCATAGTTTTGAGATATTATATTAAAAATAGTATTTATTGTTTATGTCGTTTGCGTAAATTTACTTCGAGGTGATTTCATATTGTCAAGTTCACGTTTTAACCGAAATAGTGTTTGACGCATGTATGTACGTGCAGCTGCACGGAATCGTGATTATAGTGGTCTTATAAAAACAGCTAGTTTAATGGCGGGCATTTAGTTTTAATTTCGTTGACGGAAAATGGCGTAATTCTTTTCATTAGTGTTTACCCTACTTCTTAAACAAATCACTGAGATAGCTCAGAATTTCAAATACTGGCTACATGTATTCATGAAGAATTTACTACCAGCGGTCTTCAAAGGTTAGAGCGTGACCTATATAGACTGTCATTACGCCTATGGTAAACACTAAGCCGATATAGTCTATGAAGAGAAATCTTCACAGCCTCTATTCTATATTTGCCATGATTTGCTACCAAAAATATTGGACGTATGAAAAACTGACATTGCTTCTCCATTGTACACCGTTGGAAAAATCAAACTTATTAGGAGTTGCATTTTTTCATTGTGTTTCCAAGTAATTGAGTGGTGGGGTTACCTTTTCGTGATTATTAGCATATTAACTGTTTTGTAACATTTATTTAACAACAGTAGCCGTTACCTGTCATATTCTAGCGAAAACTCCAGTTGTCCTATCTTAGGCATATCCGGTAGCATTTCCAGGACCGAGGAATCCGAAGCCACACTGTCACATGATTCGGCCCTTCTGATTCCATGTCCAAATTCAGCATCCGATGCTGGAAATGTATGGTTCATAGAGAAGGAATTATTAGACGTATCATGTTTATATTTATTATCAAATTGCTAACTGCATAATAATAACAATTGAAGAAGAAATGCGTTAACGTTTAAATTAAAAATAGGTATGCCTCGTAAAGAGGTTGTAGCTTTCACAGAACAGTCAACAAAAAACACACATTAAAAGAAACAAGAAATACAGTGTTGATAAGCAAGGCATGTGATATCACAAACACAAACGGGTTCAAAATAGGACTACCGCCTCGGAACGGTCAGCGGCAACAAGACAGCCCTTAGAAAAAGTAATTGTTCGCATAGATATCAAATCTAGCGACATACGCGTCAATCGCATCTGTTTCTTAGTCTCGGCCTGTATCATCTGAACCCACGTAGCATAGTTTATCGAAGACATCCGAAGAAAGCCGCGTGATTGAGGCTAACGGCCTAATAAGGATTATTGTTCGGAGCGTTTGTTTCAGCCAAAGTTTTTTTTGGATTTTTCTGACAAAATTCATCAATTACCTAAATAAGTTGTATATCGATGAAACAGACGTTTTTAGGGGTAACTACAAGAGTACTCAAATGCCAAATTGTCGGAAACAATCAGTAGTTTCGTATAATATTTTTTGAAATGTTTTAACATTGTATGGTTTAACAAATGTTGCCTTGTATAAGGCTCGAACCCTTAACTCAGTAGATACATATCAAACGACGCTCTAACCGACTGTGCCAATGTATAACAAAGGCCACGATCTGCAATCTGATTGGTTCCGATAATGTGGCATTTTAGCGATTTCATTAACGAACCTTAGTTTTCAAAATCGATTAAGAAATAATAAAAAAATCGCACGCGAAAGTTGTTTTCCAATGCAAAATTCTGTTGCATCAATTGTTATTCCACCCAGAAAATGTGGATGGTCTGCCTCCACCACAACATAACAAAAAATGATCTTCGCAAATAACCGCACATGCGTTGAAAATGACGTAAAACTCCATACAAACAAACGCAACTAAGGTATTTTTAGTAACCACTAAAATGCCACGTTAATGCTGAAAAACCTTTGGCTGAAACAAGCGCCCCGAACAATAGATGCCTTGACGGTGTATGTGGCAGGATACAGTGGTTCTCCCCGCATTACCAAGACCAGAATAACGCTGCCATCCGCACCATCGAGAGTAATATGTATAATATGTGTAGCTTGTTACGTAATCGATGTTTATATTTCTTTTCTCGATTTAAATCTTCAGATTCAAAATGAAGAAATATTAAGCAAAATATATACATGACAAGATGGATGATTTCAATTGTGACATTGTTAAATATCTCCACTTAGACGGCGATGTGTTCCTCGAGCAACTTCTAGTGGGATATATTATTATATGATATATTAACCAGTGAAATAGTGGAGTGTATGGTTAGAATAAACCTTATATTCTCATTGTGTATATTTTCACAGTGAGAATATAAGAACTTATAGTCTCATTGCCGGAAAAAATGGAACTACTTTTTTATACACATAACAGTCATAATTCGTGTCAAAGTTTAGAACTATATTCTATGCGCACTAAATATATGTAAATCTCCTCACGCGCTGGCGTTACTATATTTATCCGCGAATACGTTAAAGGGGAACTGTCGGAACGAAACGTATTTTCTGTTTGAAACAGTTTGGTAGTGTTGCATGATAAACAGTAGATAATAAATAGGATATTTGTTGGTTTGTCGTGAATATAGGATTTATTTTCAAGCACGAGTGAAAATATAAGTTTTCTCACTTCTCGATGAAAATAAATCCTATATTCATGATATTCACTCCAAACCAACAAATACCCTCTATATGTTTCTCAGCTTATGTATTGTGTCCACAGCTTGCAGTCGAGTTGAGAACTTTCACATTCGTAACCTTAGGACTTTAACGTTTTTCCACCAGGGCTTACATAAACTTGCAATAATGTATTATAGTTTAGTTTAAACATATTTATTTTACATCGATTGCGAAACAAGTTATTGCAACTTAGATTAATCACTCTCGATAGATTCCTGGGTAGAACCAGTACTAAGCAATGTGGATTAATTATCTTGCTCAAGGATAAATAACGTGGCCGCGGCGAGAATCGAACCCACGACCTCTCGATCTGGAGTTCGGCGCTCTACCACTGGACAACGCACTCCACTATAATTTATTATAGAAACTTGTATCTACTTTTAAAATATAAAAAAGTAATTTAAGAACTATTCTGCGACACGGACTATCACAAACTGACTTCCAGGGCGACGTGATTTACAACCTTCGTAAGATCCTTTGTCATGATCACTTCCATACTATCTTTAAACTTGTTTGAACGTTCATCAAAAAGGTTATGAACGCATGACCCTATTATTTTGAAAACAAAATGCATGTTTAGTGGTTACAGTTCACCACTATGCTTTCGAATTATTCTGATTGTGCGATGAAACGACAGTTTGTGTACCCTAAGATGACGTCTACCGAAATCCTAAAAAGGGGTGGTTAAGTTGGATGTTAGTCTTCAATCTTGTCTTGGCGTGCCCTTAATGGTTTATTCTCGTGCTGCTCTTGCTTCTGTCAAGGCACTGAGTACTTGTTTTGTAGCTTTCTAGGCCATTGTTTTTTTTTTCATATTCATATATCAATGATCACTGTTCTGCTTTACTTATATTTCCTATCAATGCTGACTCCTTTTTAGAGAGAAAAACATGATGGAGGTTTTCTTCTTAACATTATCCCGATGGAAATAGGGTAACGGCGAGATTTAAACTAATTAAAAGTTTGCATTACGTGGTCCCGCCTTAATTCCATTAAGCGATGGGAACGTTTATATTGATTAGCAGGATTTTATAACGGATATTTCGACAATTAAACACGTTTAAAAACATTTTTGATTGAAGCAATGCGATAACATGTTTAAAAGTACCTATTAAATGTTTGAATTTTACAATATGCAAACGTTTAAGTCGAAATTAAGGTTTATACCCCCAGCAAACCCCGTTTTCGCTACTTGGAGAAGGAGTTGGATGGGGTTGGAACACATAATGACAATTTCAAGACGGTGTCCCTATTGTCAGCCCCTTTATGGGTATGGTGTCCCTTACTTGGCTTCTACTTATCTTTGTTGTTGTTGTTATTTTGAATGCTTGTTTTTTGCTGACTGT
This sequence comes from Cyrtodaria siliqua, assembly GCA_037043455.1. Lineage (NCBI taxonomy): Eukaryota > Metazoa > Mollusca > Bivalvia > Adapedonta > Hiatellidae > Cyrtodaria > Cyrtodaria siliqua. The sequence goes on from JAWPHD010003990.1 coordinate 149,936, forward strand.
GTTACATTTCCTATTCTACTTGTATACCTAAAGTTAAGTAAACAATGTATGTACTAAGGTGAAGAATATGAAGCTCTTTATATGTTGGGCAAATAAGAAAGACATCGAATTCGTCCTCAACAACGTGTGTTCATCTATCTAAACATAGAGGACAATTAATTATTTATATCTAATATTATATGCCTGGCTTCCTTTCTCAATCATTAGGCTGTGACCTGAATATCTGAATCTAAACAGGTATGAAAGTCAATGAAAATATATATTTCCACATCAAACAGACTCCTAAAATGTTTGTCGTTATAAGGTTTTACTGAAACTGTTTATTTGCTCAAACCAGTCTTTATGAATAACATTCTTTACTTCTTCGTTTAAATTTAGACAGAATTGATTTTGATGTCCATTTGTATGGATTACCCATAACCATGCATAGTATCCCACATAATGACTGTGGTTCTGTGTCTTTAACATTTACTATTGATTTGGATATCTTTGTTTCTTCCATATTAATTAAATTAGTCCAATATGAAATATTAATAACAGAGTGGGTATCGACCACATTCTCCAGGGAAAACATATGTCAATAGTAATTTGTGGTAAGTTATTAATATTGTTTCTGTTTCACGGATTGATATATGAGCCATGACACAATAAACACTAAACAGTTTGAACACGTCAGTCAGTGCCAATAGTTTTGAAAAGCACAGCTTAATGTTTAATTTACAGCTTTTTGGCTTTCTACACTTTTGTTTCTTATATTCATTTATCACATAATATAGCTTCTGGGAGTGTAATAAAGCCATGACTTATTTCTCGTAATACACTCTCGTAATACACTAGTGTATTACAGATGCAAATGAGGACCGGATAACTGAGTTTGTATACAGTGAAACATTTAATCCCAATTTTTTTGCATGGTCAGACACCTTAACTTTTTATCATGATTTGACATTTTACTTTATAAAATTAACAGCCGCGTAACGTTGCTGACGTCATGAAAACAACAAAACAACGTCGTTAGCAACGTTAAATTTGGTCTAAGGTGTCGCATTATTTGTAAAGGTTGCATACAGCTAAATATAGCCTGGCTGAAGCCCCGCCTTTTGTTGTGTACGATTCAGTACAGAAGTGAAAGTTCACAGAGTTCACAGAGGTCAGCAGATATAACTTTGAAATATTCAATATGCATTTTCAGGAAGGATAAACTATAGGTAAAATAATCCCCATCAGCTAGGATCATTAAATTAAATAAAAAAATATTTTTTAATGTTTTTGAAAATTTTACACCCATTGAAATTGCATGTCAATATTCAGTGCGGATTCAATAGTGTTTGTAAACACAGACATGTGCAGAGTGGTTGAGCTGGAAAAGTTGTCTTTTTCACACTTTCAAAGGCTTTGTGATGGAAATATCTATGAAATAAGGTAATTTAAAGAAAATCTGGTGTATAATTCATGAGATATTAGCTGACAGGTGCAACAGGAGGTCTATGGGAAAGTATTTAGTTTTCTGCAACCTATAGGCTAGATTCTGCATATGGTAAAAGTGAAAGTAGACATACTTTTTTTCTAACACAATGATTTGGAAGTGTGAGAAATGTTAAATTATGGTGTATTTTGACTTTTCTTATAACTCTTTTCATGATTTTTAAATATTTCAAAGTTTTATGATGCAAAATAGGTATTTTAAATTATTTTATTAAAGGTTGTGGACACAAAATTAGCCATACCTGACACCTGGTATACACAATTGGCCTGTAATGCACATGTTTGACACAGTTAAAGGTATATCTAGTAAGTTTTATTCATTTCTGAGGGCTTTGCATACGTTGTTTGGCAAAAATGTCAGTAAGCGACAATCTACATCTTTCCGAAAAGATGTCGAAAAGCCGCTTATGTCTGTTTTGAAAAAGATGTTGAGGTAAACTCTGACTTTGAGTTCATCGCTTCTATACGGTTAGTGTCGATATGCAAATATTTCATGCGGTTTAATACATTTTACAAATTAAATTATTTAGTTGGTAAAAAATATGACCTTTTCTATGCTTTTTAAAAGTTTTTATTTACCCCACCCCCCTTCATTTTAATGAATTTTCATGGATCTGTACTTTAAACAGTGCTTATTTGCTGCATGGTTGCATGAAAATGACCTGTAAAGATGCTACAAACAATATCTAATAAAACAAATACAATAAATAGTACATTAACAGTGAATTTTGTGTAATGAGCATATTGTAAAACATGGCATGGCCCTAAAAATGGAGTTGGGGAGGATAGTCTCAGAATAATGTTTTGTCATTTTGAACTGAAAAGTTGCATTTTCTTGATGGATTCACATATAGAAACTGCTGAATAATGTTAATTAATTCATTTGAAGGCAGATTTTAAATATATACAAAAACAGTGGCACTTGTATGGTAAAATCTGCTATTTTGACCCCTGAAAATCACAAATATCATTTTTGAGTAGATATTATTTTCAAGATAGCTTCAACTGGTTAACCATCACATGTTGTTGATGAAATCAGTTTAAAATCACTTTATTTGAAGCAAAAGATTGGAACGGTTGTCGATATATGGCATTTTGAAGATTCTGGATTTACGCGTAAAAACCGAAGGAATTTTGCCTTAGCCGAAGCTAATCTAAGCCCTCATATTTTGTCGAAAAGGATTTTTTTCTAAAAAAGAATGGTTTAATTTTTCTCAGATTAAATGTATCAAAACATTTAGCCAGAAAAAATACCTTCTGTCAGGTCTGAATGTCTCTCTATAGGTTGCATACAGCTAAATATAGCCTGGCTGAAGCCCCGCCTTTTGTTGTGTACGATTCAGTACAGAAGTGAAAGTTCACAGAGTTCACAGAGGTCAGCAGATATAACTTTGAAATATTCAATATGCATTTTCAGGAAGGATAAACTATAGGTAAAATAATCCCCATCAGCTAGGATCATTAAATTAAATAAAAAAATATTTTTTAATGTTTTTGAAAATTTTACACCCATTGAAATTGCATGTCAATATTCAGTGCGGATTCAATAGTGTTTGTAAACACAGACATGTGCAGAGTGGTTGAGCTGGAAAAAATGTCTTTTTCACACTTTCAAAGGCTTTGTGATGGAAATATCTATGAAATAAGGTAATTTAAAGAAAATCTGGTGTATAATTCATGAGATATTAGCTGACCGGTGCAACAGGAGGTCTATGGGAAAGTATTTAGTTTTCTGCAACCTATAGCTAACGCGTAACAGCCGCGTAACGTTGCTGACGTCATGAAAACAACAAAACAACGTAGTGATTTCTCTTACAAATGGCCGCCATATATAAGGTAAATTGACAACATTAAAGTGAAACTATTACGTTCTAGATGTGTTATGTGATAAACAGAATCTTACATTCGTGACTGTGTATTATTGTCTTTAATAAACTCAATAATACACAGTCACTCATGTAAGATCCTCTATATATACATGATCATCTTTGCTGTATACCTATACTGCCTTTGTAATGCTGCCTAGTTTATTAGAGGATATATCATGGCGGGGATTTCTTTATTTACACTGTATCGTTTTATTGGGATGACATTAGGGTAAGGGTGAGATTTTGTGCACCCTAGAACCTGATTTAACCCCACAGCGACCTTTTTGGCCACTGACTGTTCCAAGGCAATAACCTTATTGTCAATCCTGTTATGTGTGTGATGTCATATAACTTGCCTTTTATTTATCCCGGTCATTGTTGTTTGTTTCCATACGTGTTTTGGTTGTTGTATGCTACGTTTTCTGTTCGACATTTATATCTACTTTGTTGGAGTGAAAATTAATCCTAGACACGTTTACTATAATAATATGTATAAATGTGTTCCAGCACCGTTCAACCTGGTTTACGTATCATAAAATTTCAAAACACTGCAAATTTAGATTCGACTAGTAGCACTGAGGAATTGGATTAGCCCTAAGACGTGTGGTCTAAAGTCTCAAATACAGATGAAGCAATCATTTTCAGCGTTCATCTATCATGACCGTATTAAACTAACTGCATTATGGGAAAAGCACTTACCCATTGACCCTGTTCCCATGGAAACTGGACTGCTTCTCGCACTCTCCTCGCGTGGGGGTGAATGGCTCTCAATATCGACATATCGTGGATCAGTATGCAGAGTGTCGTATTCTACAAATTTACCGGTCCGGTCTAATGAAAAGTCTGGTGACTCAGATCCAACCTACAGTGTGAAATATGACGATTATTGGCAAGTATCGTTTATCTCTCATTTATTGTTTATCCCGAGGGACTATATAAGTTTGTATAAGGCAATCAGAAGCAATCAGACATACAACTGGCGCGTAAAGACCTTTGTAACGATCATGAAAAACGATTTACCTATCTTACTAATTAATACAATAGAAAAATGGGAGCTCTATTCTGTAAAACCTAACGAGCTCAACAATAACTATTCACGTAAAATACAAATTAAACCATAATAGGTTGTATTTAAACCATATCACAATCTGTGTTACTGGTATTCGTGAATTTTCTTGATGTTTAAATCCGCCGCTTGTTCCGTGACCTTGTTATCCTGGAGTTTATAGGATATCAAGTAGCTAGTGTACTTGAATAAATGCATATTATCCAAGCACATTAATATACGCGTTCTTCCCTCGTACTATTCAATCGGACGAAACATACAAGCTGATCCAATCACAGAATAAGGAAAACAATATTTAGTGTCAGTTTAGAATTTCATTATAGATAAAACTTTATGTTCAAACAAAGTTATTAGTAGCTTGCACTTTTATAATACATGTTTTCTCCGAATAAAGTGCCAGCATTATATATTGATATTCAATGGATGACCAGCGATCCCGATTGGTGTGAAATTAAGTTGGAAAACGATTAATGGTCTATAATCAAAGATGTCTCGTTCTAATGCGTATCAGTATTATAATGTAAAACACATTTATTAAACTAGTACAATGCGTTTCAATTTAATTATCTAAACGTACATGATTATACTTTATATGAACTCTTTGGAATACTGAAATTGTCTCTAATAAAGAACAGCGACTGTTTTGAATGTTTTAGTCAGTCTTTGTGAAATTAAAGAAAAATTCCGTGTGTTACGTTTTAATTGTCTTCAGAGGAAATCTGATATATATATATCACTCACTCTGTATATAAATAATACTAAAAGATCTATACTACTATTAATTGCAACAAGGCTTTTACGAAGGCTATTGGCGTCATATACAGTTGGCGGGAGGTGTTGTTCGGTTTCACGTGTACTACTAGTATAGTAATACCTAACAAAAAGTGTGGTGGCCATGTTAACCGATTTGGAACGGTCAGTAGGCAATATAATATGGCCTACTGGATAGCTTAAATCGATTTCAAGTATATACAACCTCGCTATTATCCTGTCTTCAGCGCTCAAATAGACAAGACAGTGTAAATAAACGTACATTACATCATAAAAAAATCTCTATCAATAAAGTCCATATCCAGAAAAATTAGAAAACGATATACGTATATGTTATTGCAAAGATTTATAAAAAAAACATAATAAGAAACATCTCAGCATCAGAGTGTTACAGACTCATTTCTTCACGTGGGAGCGAATGAAAAACAATTCTAACTATAGTTTAGAGAAGACAGTTAGAATATGATGAATTACTCGTCAACATTTAGAACTGACACCGTTCATCAAGTGTTAACAATTGATTTAAAGCATTTGCTGCATTTAAAATTACATTTTCCATTGGTTTGCTACATGAAACACTTTTTAATAATCTTTAAGAAATATTCATAATTCTGTAACTTTCATCAGATGCAGACAAAGAATATAGCGCGCCGCCATTGTTTCATGATGACATTTTTCACGTGGGTTTTATTTATCTAGTATGCTTTTCCAATCTCGTATTTAACATCGTCTTAAACTAAGGTTTTTATATTAACAGTTTTATTGAATTGGGTATATTTATTATTTATTATTAAAATTCTTTGATAAAATCATTATTTATACTGTAAATCAAACACGACATGAAAGTAGAATACTGGGTTGTATTGAGTCTGTTCATGAGAGGTGATAATAAGATGAAACCCTTGCACCGGCTTAAGGAGGTTGGCTGGGAAGGACGTAGTGATGAGATTTTTTTAAATTCATATTTAAAGCTTCTTTGGTATAATTTAGATTCAAAATTATCAAAAAAAGGCTAGGTCACCATGCTTCTTTTTCCACTAGACGTCATTGAAGAAGGCACATATTTCTAACTTCAAAATTTACTAAAAACAGGAAAAATATTGTCATTGAACATTTGCACAATTGTTTTCATAACATTAAGTTTATTGAAAAACAACAATTAATTTTCGATTGCATATATACATATCTTTCAAATCATACAAAAGCAATTGTAATCCTCGTTTGTCTTTTCACTTTAAAAAGCAAACATATATGGATCGTACCCCACCCTCTTTTGTTTTTACCGAAAAATTAATTCAAGATAAAAAAATATGTTCTAATGATCAACTGTTTTTAAAACTTGTATATGTCAAGGTCCTATGACATTTCTTTCAAAACAAGTAAAAAAATGTATAGGTCACCAGGTTTCTAATGATTTTTTATTAAAAAATCGTTAAATTACGACCCATTTTGGAGTTATTTTGACATTTTCAATGTAAAATACTGTACACACAATAATGACATGGAGATCGAAAATAAAATTAGCTCAGTATCTACTTTTATATATGTTTTCCACTACTGAAAAACAAAAATTAGATTTATTTTATAGCAAAAGGATAAATTCTACTCAGAGCTACCCATACCCCCTATTTTGTTGACAACAAAAAATGAAAACAAATGACGGAAAAAATATGAAAAAAACAATTTGCTTAAAATTTGGTATGTTACCATCTTAAATCCTACATTATATCCATATCTACTAGAATGGAAAAAATTAAACAATTCTGTTGTCAAATAAAACTATGATTTTAAAAAATAAAATGTTTAGACTTGAAGATGTCAAAACTTGCCCAGCCAACATCCTTAAAGAAACTCAATTACACTAAAACAAAGTTTATTAAAAACTCTATCCAGGTGATCAGGTCATATAATAATTTATATGTGCCGATTAAAAGTATAGGTTTAATCACGGCTTCTTCAAATACACGTGACTGAATATGCATGAAATGAATTATGAGTTGCCGGTAACTTTTTAATCGACGCTCCAGTTTTGGATTTCGGCTTGGCTGGTTAAAGCCGTTTATAATGTGTATATAGAGATTGGATTCTCAAAATATGTAAGTTATATATACACCTCGTCGTTAGTAGGTTTCGAAACCTGTTGTGAAATGTGCTTGTTGATGGCGGGATAGCTGTTTTAAGTGGTATTCTACATTAAAGCCACACATATTAGACTCAAAGATCCCAAAGGACCAGTAAGTACTAACACTGGTGATTCGCAGTCGTGGCGACGTTTTGCAACTGCCACACAGCTCTAAGCAAACGTTTGTGTGAATGTCAATACAGACCCTTGGAATAAGCAACGGTTTGTTTGTTTGTTTGTATGGTGTTTTACGTCATTTTCAACTCACGTAAGGCTATATATGACGGTCGATTTTTTTTGTGGTGGAGGCATACCACTCATTTTTCCTTGGTAGAACCAGTACAGTACACCTCCCGCCCTCCGTAAGGATCGAAAAATAAGCAATGGACACAAACAAGAGAGAAAGGTAGCAGACTTGGTTTTCATTGAGTCTTAATATAACCTTTTAGATAGTTTGGGGTTTGGCTACATATGGAATAACAGTACAGTATCAAATCTACAAATTCAAAAGGTTATTGAAAGGATTTCAGACCAATATCTACAAACATGGTATTCTGAAATTAATAACTCACCCAAGCTTGAAACATATGTCAAAATTAAAAAAGGATTTGAAATTGAAAAAATATTTAAATTGCGTTGCTAATATAAATCACTGTAAAGCACTAACTAGATTTAGATGTTCTGCACACAAACTTGCAATTGAATAAGGTCGATTTCGAAATATTGAACGAAATATGAGGTTATTTACAAAATGTAATATGAATGTTGTAGAAAACGAGTATCATTTTTTAATGGTATGTCCTAAATACAGAAATATACGTAATGACTGTTTTCCAAATTACTATTGTTCTTGGCCAACTAGTCAAACATTTGTGTCACCTATGAAACACACAAGCAACTGGACTGTTAATACGATTAGCAAAATATATATATCTAGCCAACGAACTTAGAAATAGTTATAATTAGTTTTATATTTGCATATGTGTGTAAACACATTTGCGTGTAATTTAATATTTGTTTGTAAATTCAAATACATATAACTTGCATCTTATATAAGGCTCGAGCCTCCTCGCCAAATATAATATCTGAGAACTATGTTATTATCATGTATTCTATAAATGATTTATGATGTTAATTTGTTCTCTTACAAGTATAGGATAGAGCATGAGTTTTGCACGTGTACGGGGAGATAATGCACGAGCGTTAGCGAGTGCATTATCGTCCGTACACGTGCAAGACTCATTCTCTATTGTATTTATACCACAATAACTAACTTATGCTGTGTATATCCTCGGGTATTACACGATGCATAGTGTGTATTTAGGCTATTGTGGTATAAATACTTACATGTTGGCTACGTTATATTCATTCAATCAAACGAGAATTAGACTTAATCTTTGACTAATAATCACAATAATATTACATAAGTGGTAATATCCTTTAGTGTTTGCCCTACTTTTTCCTCCAATCAGACGGTGAGGAATTTTAAAAAAATGACGAACTTATTCGTGTAAATTTCTAACGATCACAAATTTTACAATAGAGCATGAGTCTTGCACGTGTACGGACGGTAATGCACTCACTAACGCTCGTGCATTATCTCCCCGTACACGTGCAAAACTCATGCTCTATCCTATATTCGTTATATGTACAGAGTCACGTGTATTTGTCACTAATTCCTCGTGATCTCAAAGTAAAGCGGAGTGAATTGTATAGTGCGTGAGGTCCGTTGAATCAAATTAGGTATTAGTTAGAGGCTATGAAGTGAAATTTTAACAATTAAGAAACCCTAAGGGAAGGAGCGCAGCGACTGACCGGGGTTTCTTAATTGTTAAAATTTCACTTCTTAGCCTCTAACTGACTTAGTGTTTGCCCTACTTTTTTCTCCAATCAGACGGTGAGGAAGTTTAAAAAAATGGCGAACTTATTCATGTAAATTTCTAACGATCACCAGTTTTAACCATTTAATCATTAAGTAATCGCTTACTAAATGGCACGCGCTTGTTTGGACACAAAGAGGCGGATTTAGTAGAAGCGCGAACGTGTTAAGAGGCGTGGTTTCGTAGAAGCGCGGGGGAAAAGTAGGGCAAACACTAAATGAAGTATGTATGTTTGTTTGTACTCTTCTCTGAAATATGTTGTATTGTATTCCGCCTTGTTTAGGCAATAAACATGTAAATGTTATGCCAAATAAAATATTGAATTGAATTGAATAATATAAACTGTAACAGGTCATACCTACGTCGTGCATAACTATGCTAATTTATCATGCAGATATGCACTTTTCTACAAGATAAAAGGGTGACCTAAGACATTTTGCTTTATTAGGCACTGAGGAAAATTTTATAAATTACAACCGTATGCATGATGCAATACAAAATACATTAATCTAAATAAGTATTGATATTCTAAAAGAATACCACAAGTTAATGGACATTAGCCATCGACTCATTTTATGACGTTTTTATATATACTGGCTGTCAATGAAAACGCACTGGTAGATTATTTGGGTGCTAAATTGTACTGCTTAAATAATGTATCATAGCAAGTGAATAGATATTGATTAACACAAATGCAAATATTGATTGTCTCATAATTCCTAAACATGGTTTATAGTGTTCAGTTAAAGGGTAGAAAACAAAAGTCACACATTTTAATACCGGATATGTTTGAAACCGTGTCACCTTTCCTAAGAAATCATCCCGACGTCACGTTTATTCCAACAAGATAACACCAGACCACACTTATTAGCTGGAGTTACAAGTGACGTTATCTTGTTCGAATAACGTGACATCGGGACGATTTCCCAGGAATGTAAAACGGTTGGCCATAGCTGGTATTAAAGTGTGTGTCATTTGTTTTTACCCTTGTGACTTAAATTGGACTCTATACACCATGTTTAGAAATTCTGAGACAATCAGTGTTGGCAATAGTTAATTATTATCCTTCAATTTCAAAGTATGCACGTATTATTAAAGTACTTAAGCAAGACAATTTAACACCCATATAATCTACTGGTGCGTTTTCATTGAACGGCAGTATACTTTTGATGAAGACTACTACAATTGTATCCGGATTGGCAGAGTTTTAGCCTTACGTCTGACTTTAATCTCTCCTATGCCAAATATGTGCCAAAATGACATAAAACATCATTCAAACAAACAAACAAACTCGCCTGTGCCATTAGAAGTTTTCTCGAACAAACACGTATCAATCGTAATGCAACCAAACGGTGTTATGTCGATATTATTCATTCACTCGTCAATATTGTTCACGAAATTCAATGTGTAACTGCGCCATAACATTGTACCATTAACTGCGATCAGATGAAATGAATTTCAAACAATAAAACGGATCTCAGGAATGGCAGGTGCTATTAACAACGCTGAACACATTAGACTTAAGATTATTGACCCGATTTTCTAAATAAATATCACATGCAGTAATGTCTTAAGAATAATGATGCAGTAGATTTACACTTTCAAAATTGTTTCAATGTATTCGACCTAACAAATCATGAAGTCAGGCCATCATATAAACATGTAAACAATTAAATTAAATATTACACATTAATTATTTAGGTCGTTTCACTGAACTTTAGAATGGTGAAATAGGGAGCGTACCACATACCGCCATGTTATCGAAGTTCCTAAATATGATATAACCTTGTCATAATTGACTTTATAATTTACACTTGCAGTTAGTAATGTATGACTTTGCAATCCTTGGTATAAGAATAATTCCGTTTCCTCACTTCAATTCCCGTGAATACATACTGAAAAGAGGATCCCTTGTAAGCAACAAACACAAACAAGAGATAAAGGTAGCAGACTCGGTTTTATTGAGTCTGTTCATGAGAGGTAATATAAAGTGCAATACCTCTCACGCCCACTAGCACCGGCTTAAGCGATTATCTACTCTAAAGCCACAAAGATCGGGCTTTATGATCCCAAAGGACCAGTAAGTAATAACACTACAGATGTATAGTCGGGCGACTTTTTTACGGCCGCCACACAGCACTATACAACCGCTAGTGTGAACTTAGCATAGTGTGAATTTAACAACCCGCGATGTTAAACGTAACGCCGTTTTTTTATCAAGGGTTTTAAGCATATAATTTGGCCAAAAATGCGCACTCTTTAATGAAGCTATCCCGCCAACAACAGCCAAGTTTTACAACATATGTACACCGTTTCTAAACTTACTGACGACTAGGTACATATATAAGGTGTGAAAATCTATTTGTTTTTATATAATTGTAAATCCAAGCTATATAAACACAATATAAATAAACAGCTTTAACCAGCCGGACCGACCCCCAAAACTGGAGCGTCGAATTAAGAGTTACAAACTCAAATTTAACGCGCGTAATGGTTCGAAAGCGCGTATTTGCGAATAGATTCTAAAATTTTAATTCGGTACATGGACATTATTATATGACCTGAACACCCGGATAGAGTTTGGATAAACAGTTTTGCAGTGTAATTTTACCATTATATGGTTGTTAAGTGCCTTTAAGATGAACTGAACGCAACTCTGTTTAAATGTGGTTCATCTGGTTTCTTTGGCCTTTTCAAATGTGATTCATAGGTAAATAAAAAAAAGTGTATAGTATGGACAACAAACGACGACCAAAAGCGCCATCGTTTGTGCAAACTCGGCCAGTCCCGTCATTCTTCTGTATCATGCTTCGAAGAAATGAACGAGATGTTGCGAATGAAGCGCCATTTTACTAACACAGCCAGTGATTATAGACAGGGCACATATCAATTAAAGAGAACACACTCTTATTTGTTGTTTTCCTAACCTAACATGCGACCCATATATTTGTAAGCTAAGAACAAAGGCTAAAGCATAAGGTAGAAATGTACGGCATTTGCAAGATGGAAATTAAGTTGCAATATGAAATGTCAATTGTAGGTTGTAGTATGAAAAGTAAATTGTTGCATTATGAAAGGTATGTTGTAATATGAAATTAAGTTGCAATATGAATAGTGAATTGCAATATGAAAGTTCAATTTGAATATGAATAGACAGTTTATATATTAAAGGTCAAATGCTACATGAAAGGTCAATTGCAATATGAAGGTCAACTGCAATATGAAAGGTCATCTGCAATATATGTAACACAGTAGCAATATGAAGGGTTTTATTGCAATGTGAATGGTCAGTTGCAATTTGACAGGTAAGTTACAAAATGAAAGGAAAGGTAAATTGCAATATGAAAGTTCAAATTGAATATGAAAGTTCAGTTGCAGTATGAAAGGTCATTTGCAATATGAAAAAAAGAAAGTTGCAATATGAAGGGTAAATTGCAATGTAGAAGATATATTGCACTGCAATGATCAGTTGCTATATGAAAGGCCAGTTGCAGTATGGAATATCAGTTGCAATATGAAAAGTCAGTTGCAATATGAAAAGTCAGTTGCAATATGAAAAAGTCAGTTGCAATATGAAAAGTCAGTTGCAGTTGCAATATGAAAAGTCAGTTGCAATATGAAAAAGTCAGTTGCAATATGAAAAGTCAGTTGCAGTTGCAATATGAAAAGTCAGTTGCAATATGAAAAGTCAGTTGCAATATGAAAGGCCAGTTGCAATATGAAAGGCCAGTTGCAATATGAAAGGCCAGTTGCAATATGAAATGCCAGTTGCAATATGAAATGCCAGTTGCAATATGAAAGGCCAGTTGCAATATGAAAGGCCAGTTGCAATATGAAAAGTCAGTTGCAATATGAAAGGTCAGTTGAAATATGAAAGGTCAGTTGCAATATGAAAGGCCAGTTGCAATATGAAAGGCCAGTTGCAATATGAAAGGCCAGGAAAGGCCAGTTGCAATATGAAAGGCCAGTTGCAATATGAAAGGCCAGTTGCACTATGAAAGGCCAGTTGCATTGCAATGTGAATGATCAGTTGCTACAATATGAAATGTCAGTTGTGATATGAAAGATATGTTTCAATATGAAATATCAGTTGCAATATGATGGGTCAATTTCAGCTTGAAAGGTAAGTTGCCATGTCGATGATCAATAGCAATATAGGTTAATCTAGAACTCAAACTTAAATAGGTTACATATTCAATTCTCCATGCATGCTTAAACTATGTTAAAAATTCTTCAAGAGTATATAGTATAGTATATATGTTACCATGTATCCATTATATAGTACATTCTTGGTGAGAACCGCCTTTTCTTCTGAAGAAGCGAAGCATGAAGTAATGCGATATATTCCGAATATCCGGAACACGACTGCCAGAACTACGATAACAACAACGATGATCGCTATCACCAGCAAGGCTATTCCAACGTCACTCATTGTGGATGTCCTGAAAATATTACAAAATATATATAAACATTTACAGCGTCCCATACCATACACACTCATTTTGAATGTACTGAAGATTTACAAACTAATTTCAAACATGAACAGCTCACCATGCCATAAACAACAAGTCCCCGTTCACTTATTGTGACTGTCCCGAACATTCCAAACATCAACAGCGCACCATGCCATAAACTGGTGTACTGTCACGCTTTGTGGAAGTTCTGAAACCTTTACAAAATAAATACAAACATCAACATCGTACCATGCCATAAACTGGTGCACTGTCACGCTTTGTGGAAGTCCTGAAACCTTTAGACAATAAATACAAACATCAACATCGTACCATGCCATAAGCTGGTGCACTGTCACGCTTTGTGGAAGTCCTGAAACCTTTAGACAATAAATACAAACATCAACATCGTACCATGCCATAAACTGGTGCACTGTCACGCTTTGTGAAAGTCATGAAACCGTTACAAAATAAATACAAACATCAACATCGTACCATGCCATAAACTGGTGCACTGTCACGCTTTGTGGAAGTCCTGAAACCTTTACAAAATAAATACAAACATAAACTGGTGCACTGCCACGCTTTGTGGAAGTCCTGAAATCTTTACAAAATAAATACAAACATCAACATCGTACCATGCCATAAACGTGTGCACTGTCATGCTTTGTGGAAGTCCTGAAACCTTTACAAACTAAATACAAACATAAACTGGTGCACTGCCACGCTTTGTGGAAGTCCTGAAACCTTTACAAAATAAATACAAACATCCACATCGTACCATGCCATAAACTGGTGCACTGTCACGCTTTGTGGAAGTCCTGAAACCTTTACAAAATAAATACAAACATCAACATCGTACCATGCCATAAACGTGTGCACTGTCATGCTTTGTGGAAGTCCTGAAACCTTTACAAACTAAATACAAACATAAACTGTTGCACTGCCACGCTTTGTGGAAGTCCTGAAACCTTTACAAAATAAATACAAACATCAACATCGTACCATGCCATAAACTGGTGCACTGTCATGCTTTATGGAAGTCCTGAAACATTTACAAAATGAATACAAACATCAACATCGTACCATGCCATAAACTTGTGCACTGTCACGCTTTGTGGAAGTCCTGAAACCTTTACAAAATAAATACAAACATCAACATCGTACCATGCCATAAACGTGTGCACTGTCACGCTTTGCGGAAGTTCTGAAACCTTTACAAACTAAATACAAACATAAACTGGTGCACTGTCACGCTTTGTGGAAGTCCTGAAACCTTTACAAAATAAATACAAACATCAACATCGTACCATGCCATAAACTGGTGCACTGTCACGCTTTGTGGAAGTCCTGAAACATTTACAAAATAAATACAAACATCAACATCGTACCATGCCATACACTGGTGCACTTCCACGCTTTGTGGAAGTCCTGAAACCTTTACAAAATAAATACAAACATCAACATCGTACCATGCCATAAACTGGTGCACTGTCACGCTTTGTGGAAGTCCTGAAACCTTTACAAAATAAATACAAACATCAACATCGTACCATGCCATACACTGGTGCACTTCCACGCTTTGTGGAAGTCCTGAAACCTTTACAAAATAAATACAAACATAAACTGTTGCACTGCCACGCTTTGTGGAAGTCCTGAAACCTTTACAAAATAAATACAAACATCAACATCGTACCATGCCATAAACTGGTGCACTGTCACGCTTTGTGGAAGTCCTGAAACATTTACAAAATAAATACAAACATCAACATCGTACCATGCCATAAACTGGTGTACTGTCACGCTTTGTGGAAGTCCTGAAGCCTTTACAAAACAAATACAAACATCAACATCGTACCATACTATAAACAGGAATCCGGTCAATCAATGTGGAAGTAAGTAAACAAAAATACAAAATTAATACAACCATAAACAGAATACCACACAATAAACTGGTTCCCTGTTGTATTGCGATACTCAACGCCGTGCAGAAGAGTAGGCGGTCGGAAGTACAACAGAGGGACCAATTGCTCTCATTAGTATTGATGTTATCGATTGTTGTGCAGACGTTACTAAAATAGGACGGTATTTCAGGAAGGCAATCAAGGAGCTTATTTATATAAATACCGGCAATCGTCGATAACATACGATACTAGAAATCAAAGTACTTAAAGTACTATAAGGCGTACAATGGAGTTTTAACACTTATAATGAATGGCTATTGTTCTTAACACGTACTGTATACCAGCCGCCATCCTCTAGGCTCGACAGTTTCTCAATTGACGAGTCGAGCTCTGTACATTCGAACAAGAAATGATTTGCATCTGCATTACCCTGACCGAAATCGCATTGAGGCGATTCGCGTAAATGACTTTGAAAAAGATAATTATTATAGCCCCGCTAAACGAAGTTTAGGGTATTCTGGTTTCACCCTATCCGTCCGTCCGTCTGTCTGTCTGTAGACGCAACCTTGTTCGCTCCATAACTCCTCTCCCCCTGAAGCAAATCTCATGAAACGTCAGAGGTGAAATACCTGTGGTGAGAGGATGACCCATATTGATTTTGAGGTCAGTAGGTCAAAGGTCAAGGTCAGCGGGATCCGATAATGAAAAACCTTGTCCGTACCATAATTCCTCTCCCCTTCGAGCAAATCTTCTGAACCTTCACAGGTAAACTGCCTTTGGAGAGAGGATGACTCTTGTTGATTTTAAGGTCTGATTGAGAGGACAAGCACTTATGATTTTAATGTCAGTATGTCAAAGGTCAAGGTCACCGGCATTCGATAATGAAAAACCTTGTCCGCTCCATAATTGAAACTTCATAGGTGAACTACCTGTAGCAAGAGGACAACCTCTGTTGATTTTAAGGTCAGTAGATTACAGGTCAAGGTCACCGGCACCCGATAATGAAAAACCCTGTCCGCTCCATAACTCCTCTCTCCCTGAAACAAATCTCATGAAACTTTATATGTGAATTGTCTGTGGTAAGAGAATGAACCCTATCGATTTTGAGGTCAGTAGGTCAAATGTCAAGGTCGCCGGGACCCGATAATGACAATCGTTTCAAGATAAATGTGTGTTACTTGTTAATTGTCCGCTTATATGATTCGACACTGCCAAAACGTGCTTTTAAAATATGAGGAAAAGACATTCCTTCTTATATACATAGAGTTGATCACATTGGTTACATGTCATTTGTTTTATTCATGTATATAATGAAAGATGTGTTTTCAATATTAACCAGAAGTATATCATTGTTTGAGCAATTATGTTAATGAGGCCATAGCAAATCGTATTTGCTTTGATATAGACTAAAGATATATGTTTTTAATTTTCCTTTGTTAGGAGTTTTAAAGGTCTGCCTATTTTCAAACTAGGTTTCTTAACGTACTTTTTTAGGTAATGAGACGTAAATAAATAAACAAATAAAAGATGGAAGGCCGACAAACAAACAGGCGGACAGCAACAATGATTCAAACTATGCAAACATGGCAATACATTTTTACATACTTAAGAACAGACACTACAAAACATGTAACGGTATACTTAATTAATGACACAACAATACACGACTGCAACATAACTACTATAATACATAGGGTATTCACCAACCATTCTACAAAATAGTCTTAGACTTGAGCTCAAGTACTGAAATTTCGTTCAAAAATATTCACATGACCTTCAAAATATAAACAATCGTATGAAGTTGCTATTCGTTAGTATTTGTCATAGTTATACATAGCAGCTTGTTATGCACGTTTGTACTTTAAACTTACAGACATATGTGTGATAATTCAAGGCCTGGTATTCACATGCAATGAAATGAAATTAAGTGAAATAAATAAGAGTTTTATGGCCCTATCAAAACACGCTGTAAGGAGCAAAAGTAATTAGTACGAGATCTGACATCGTCAATTAGAAGATTGCACTGCTGTTGAAGTAACGTCATGTAGTTGTTGTAACTATTAATGGCAATAATCAAAGTCAATAAATGGAAATCGTTGTAAAGCCAATTAATGGGAGTCGTTGGTGTAAGTTGTTTACACAGACACAGATGAAGGTTCAAGCACAGAATAGCTAAATTTCGCGCGGTTATATGACGTAGAGCTTAATGAGTCTCTCGCTTGGCGTGAGCAATTAGTTACCCTTTCGCTGCCACAGTCAAAAATATTGATACGACCAGTGATCAACGTGCACAGCATTACAGTGCAGGCTGATCAGTGTTTACACTGTTCGCCACTCCGTAAGAATGTTTTTTATTAACACTTTATATATATAGTTTATTCAACAAATACAGTAGACGATATGGTCCATGAGTATATAAATACACAAACAATTTTCAATTGCAGAGGTCGATGTACAATATACTCATATTCTAAATAAGTTTTAATTATAATATTTCTAACAGTATAAGTTTTACTATAAACGATTTTTTAAAAGAGAAACATTCTTCAAATCGACGTGTCACAGACAATAATAGTGTTGTTAAATGACCTCTTGGAGAGTACTAGTATTTATTGATTGTAATATATGTCATTTCGAATTTTGAAACCATCAAATACATAAATAGCCAACTTCTTTACAGTAGTAAGCTTTTCTGATGTCAACAGTTCTATAAATCTGGGTATATTTGGTCTTTGCTAATAGTATCGACTGATAAGTTTTGTTCTTATATAAAGTACATTTCAATATAAAATGATATTCGTCTTCTAGAACGTCACATATACAACGGTTGCGCTCATTAATAGGAATTCTGTGTTGCTTATGCCAACGACCCGCTTCTATTTGTAACCTGGGTGGACATTCTCAATCTAGACAGTGCTACTCTAAATATTCTTATTTGAGAATTCATTGCATAAAGTAACGTGTCTTTGTGACACTCCTATAACTGGAGCATATGAGAGTGGATTGATATGTATACTGGATCAAACAGCTAACGCACCAGTAGACAATACCTTTAATGTATATTTTATTATATGCCGACTGGTACCGTTGGAGACAGGTGATTTGAATGATTTTTTTTTAATTTACAGTCGTTATTGACAAGATATTTGTCTTTTTCAGAATGAAATTTGTATTGATTTCTTGATTGTTATTATTGAGATTTTAAAGGTATTGTCTACTGGTGCGTTAGCTGTTTGGTTCAGTATATTTTCTCTCAAAGCATACATTACCGGTTACTGAAACTGGCGTAGTTCCAACGTGTGTTGTGACTTGGCTAAACAACCGAGAGTAATTATTATCGATAAAATAAATACAAATACGACATGTGAAATAAATACTATCGAATTTTCTATTTTCAAAGAAGGTAAACACTGTGTGCAAGGGATGTTACGTATGTAAACAACCTTGACCGTACAGACAAAACAAACAAGTCAGACATGACGGAACACAGGCGCATCCTATTTTTCACAACCTCGTCAATATCCGGGAAACAGTATGTTTACAGTCCTTCTACGGTATCGCAATTAGTCCGGTGTTTGAAGATGTAATAATCACGTGCTGGCGTATTTATTGTTCTTTCTGAGTTTGTTAACAAAGGTTTCCCATTTCAAAATGATTGCATGCGTATACTGGACAGGATCTTCAGATATCTCTCCTTACCACAGACTCAAGCCCTGCTAAGAGAATAAACCCATCTTAGGACTTGAGTGAACTCCATGATCGTAACTGCCGGTTGATTGAGACACTAAATGGAATTTCGTAGAGTCCGGTTTCCTGAACCAGAGATGTAAAAATACTTTTAGAATTCTGACTGAACGCTGATCTAAGACGGGACAACTGCTCCCCAAATATGTTTTGGACCATGTTCTATATAACAGTGAAATAAAACAGCAACATATAAACATATTAACTTAGTCAATGTCTATAACTCTGGTCATATGGTTACTAATCCGGTCTTCTTGTCCAGTGCATTTATCTCAAATACAGTTCGGTTGCTTTTAGAGTATTCTCGGATCAATAGTTCAAACCCTTATACGGCACCGTCGAATATATAATACCATGGAGATAGGCCATACATATAGCATTACTAAATTAATATCCATAGGGAAAGTGCTTTCCAGAAGATGTTTATTGTGGAAAGAAAACAAATGAAATGTTGAATGTTTTATCGATATGAATGCCATGTGTTGTTATTGTGTCGTGTTTATATACGTCTTTCCCATAATGTCGATATTTTTTTCGGTTATATCCCTTGATTGGGTCATTTGACTACAGGAAGGAGGCGTACGCGCTAAGTAAACTCATTGTAAAATGATTTCAACATTAGAATAGTATACGCTGAAATTATACCGTGCATGTTTTGTTTAAATAACATTGAGAATAACTCAAGTCCATTATTAAACGAATATATAGTTAAAATGAAAAGCAGGTTATCAGTTCGCGCTGTGGCCTAATAGTAAATTATGCGAATTGTCAGTTCGGAGGTTTCAAGTTCGAATCCCGTGTTGAGCGAACTATGTTTCAATGATTACGACAGAGATGATTTGATGTTATATCAATGCTTTTACAGCGAAAGACGTATTAAAAATTGTGTCGTGTGCGTGCGTGCGGGCTTGCGTGGGTGGGCGTGTCTGTGATTAATTCTTAGTGTTATAGACCCTCCGAAATAAATGTCCAGAATGCGGAATTTAAGCTACGCTACGGGTGTTTCATGACCTTGAGTTTGTAGGTAAAACTGCCCGAAGTGTGCTTATGACCTGCAACAAGTCCGATCTATGATACGATATTTTAAAACTTCAATTGGTGGATTAACCCTTGTGTTATAATTGATGACAGGTTAGAAGTCATAATGATATCACGTACTGAGCCATTTATTCAAATTATTAATCAATCGTGTGTGTTTAATTTTATTCAAGAAATAAAAATTATCCGGGTGTGCAAAGCCGTAAAAGCAGTATTGCGCTCGATTTCCGATTTTTAGAATAATACTCATTTCGTTTGAATAAAACTGATGTAAATTGATTTGCTTTTTGGGATAAAATGTCTTTGGGTTTGCATAAAATAGGTTTATATCTCAAAATCCAAGACCAGTTATTATCAAAATGAAATATGTTTAGAAAAAGCAGTTCTAACCAAATTAAGAAATGTCCTTAAATTTAATAAATGAACACACATTAATGATCTATTTTAATCTGTTTTAAAGTAGCTATCCCGCCAACAACAGCCACATTTTACAACATATGTACACCGTTTCTTAACCTACTGACGACGAGGTATATATATATATAACTTGCATATTTTGAGAATCCAAACTCTATAGAAACAATATAAACGGCTTTAACCAGCCAAACCCCAAAACTGAAGCGTCGAATTAAGAGTTGCCAACTCACAATTCATTTCACGCATATTCAGTCACGGGTATTTTAAGAATCCGTTAATAAACCTATACCTTTAATCTGCACATATACATTAGTATATGACCTAAACACCTGGATAAAGTTTTGATAAACGGTTTGTAGTGTAATATTGTCGTTATTTGGCGGGTTAGTTTTTTTAAGCATAGATATTAGGTGGTTTTATTGACAATAACAATTTAGTTCTCCAATTGCACGATCAACTTACATCCTGCTACAGTAAAATCGCGCGGATAATACCTATATAGTTGGCCGTGGTGTAGCTTCGTTTAGCACCTCGGTTTAGTAATCAAGGGATCGTGAGTTCTGTCACAGCCAGGTACGAATATGGATAAATTCCTGAAATAGGTGGCGAAACCACGTGACTTTTTGATCGGTTTCACGGCAAAAAAAATGTAAACGAAAACCTCGATTCAGGTAGGTTTTTTCTTCATAACTTTCTTAATAGTTAATGATTTTTTTTCCAACAAAGCGCACACATCCCCATCGTCGGAACCCACGTGTGATTGACTACGTTATCAACGGAATGCAATCGAACTTGGCCCACGTGGGTACCGACGATGACATATCCTTACATAATGAGCTCTTTCCACCGCCGCAAACGGCAATTTGGCTCATTCAGCACTTTCTGAGATTAGCCCTTCAAAAATGTACAGGATCATAGATTTTTTTCGTTTCCAAGTCTATGGGAGGGATAATCTCAGCAAGTACTGAATAAGTCGAATTACTTTTTGCGGCGGAAGAAAGAGTTCATTTTGGAGGGGTATGTGCATTTTAGTTGAACAAAATACGATACATATTAAGAACTCCTTTGGCAAGAGAGAAGCAAAAATGTAGGCTGTAAAATAAAATCGTATTCCTGAAGAAGGTCAGGGGACCGAAAATTCGAGAAGCAGATTTGTTTCGATGAATAACCAACATATTAAGAACGTTTTGAAGCGAACATCTACCTGAATCGAGCGCTTTGTTGACAATTTGTTGCCGTGAAACATATCAAAAGGTCACGTGATTTCGCCACCCTGGATAATGCCACACCTGATCACTCCTACGAAAGGTCTGCTCGCTAAATGTCCCGAGCATTACACCGAGGATAAATAAACTCGTATACGTACAGACTAGACACTTAGACGAAGGTCTCTAGACGGTAGATGCTGAGGACGGGTGCCTGACAAACCGCACTGGGTATTTTTATCAGTTTTTATAACCTTTTATATGCAATATATTTTAAACATTTCAGTAAATTAAACAAGGGAGCAATGATCAGACAAAATATGGATAATGTACATATATAAATAAATAATTAGACCATTTTTAACTTACGAGGGTCATTCAATACGTTCTGTCACTAACGCATTTTAACAATTATGGGCTCGTTGTGACTGTTGATGTTTGGTACCAAATGAAAGGGAGTTTAAATACCATTCCATTGATGGTAAAATGAATGCTGTATCTTTTATGTGACGAAAGTTATGAAACATTTCATACATATCACTTATAGATACTGAGGCATTTTCGTCCTGAGTTTTTTCAGTTATGTTAATTGTTACTTTTTTAAATGTCTGTTTCTCTTTAAGTACTTGTCGAATACCTTTGAAATTTCTCATACATTACCAGTTATATCTGTGCATTACAAGATTCAAAATTTAAGCATGGTAGATGAAAAGGCATTGTCTTAGAAATTAACATTTTAAGCTAATGTGTAAAATTAATTTAATGATAAATGGACATTAAATGGAAGGGCAGTCTTCTGAAACAGCGTTTTTGGATGATCAATATTTTCACTAAACATTGTACAAAATTCTACAATAATGTGTTGAATATGAAATTTGAACACTGAAGGACTAGAATTTGTAAACAAAAATATGAAAACATTAATACTATGAGAATAATTACGACATTTAAAAGATATTATAACATTTCCGTAAACAAAATGAAGAAAACCAGTGTTATTTCTGCTAAAATTAAGGGATATGCATTCACTCATAGCTGGTTTGCAGCAAGACCTTTCTGAATTGTCGACAATCATTTTCATGGGTTATGGGCGAATAACAACAGATGGCGTACAAGCAAATTTAAAAGCATAGAATTATTCAAATAATGGTTACAACGTTTTGTAACACGGACATTTGCAGAGATGCCAGTATCCAAAAGGTGTGGTAGGGGGAGGTAATTCAGGGGTATAAATAACCAGAAATTTTTCATTTTCGTTGTGGAATTTAAGAGAGTGAACCCAGTAGTATTATAAATACACTACTTTATCTCAGTGTAATATCCAGTTCAAAGGATATATGCCTAGTGACAGAACTTTTTGAAGCACCCTCGTACTAGAGACTGTTTTGATAGTTCACACACCCCCGAACCATGCCCCCAGCTGGTACCCTTTTTCGATGGCCTGGTTATTTGATGAAAATTATTTAAAGAAAAAAAAAACTTTGGTGAAGCCCATAATCTTCCTTGGGCAAATATTAAAGTGTCTGCTTTGTTCTTGTCATTTCTTGAAAGATGATGACGTTAAAATAATCTCCTTAGAATAATAATAATTAATGAATAAATAAAATAATCTACCTAGAAACGCTCGCCAAAAGGACTTGTGCCATAGGGCGAGGAAAAATAAAAACTTATAATAGTAGTAGACTAGACACTCCTGAGGTGCGTACTGCTACTTATCGCTGTGCCTGCGCTGTGGGTTCGATCCCTCATGGGCCTAGGAATCTTTATCCATCTGGCTTGCGGAACCATCCGTTGTTCTACCCAGGTGTCCGCTCGTGAACGAAAATTACCCGGAAGGGCACCGGAGGTCTTCCACCACCAACTGAAGCTGCAAAGTCGCCATATGACCTTAGCTGTTGGTGCGACTATAACATCCATTTCAATTAGCAATCAAAACATTCTTGTACTAGTAGTCGTGTTAGTCTCCGGTTAAATATTCAACATGCCAGTTGTGAAAAGGGATGGAAATACGATGGATAACACTCTTAAAGTCAACATGTAATAAATCAATACTACTACTCACTATAAAACTATACCTCTTTCGTACAAGGCCAACACTATCATACCAAAAGATGTTTTAGTAAATATTTTTTCTTTAAAAAATATTGAGTAAGCGATCATTATTAGTCATGCTTTTCTAATCTATCTACCTGTACTGAAAAAATACATTCAGTTCTTTTGGCACGCATCAAGGTTATGCTTAGGGTGAAAAAAAAATAATATCTAGCTACTCCCATCAGAGAACTTTGCTCCTCAGGTTGACCCCGATGACTTTACTATCCGGAAGTAGGATATCAATTTCTGTGTATCACACTTTATACGGGAATACCGCTTTACTATGCGAAAGTAGAAGAACAATTTCTGTGTATCACACTTTATACGAGAATACCGCTTTACTATCTGGAAGTAGGATAACAATTTCTGTGTATCACACTTTATACGGGAATACCGCTTTACTATCTGGAAGTAGGATAACAATTTCTGTGTATCACACTTTATACGGGAATACCGCTTTACTATCTGGAAGTAGGATAACAATTTCTGTGTATCACACTTTATACGGGAATATCGTTTTATTATGCGGAAGTAGAAGAACAATTTCTGTGTATCACACTTTATACGGGAATACCGCTTTAATATCTGGAAGTAGGATAACAATTTCTGTGTATCACACTTTATACGGGAATACCGCTTTACTATCTGGAAGTAGGATAACAATTTCTGTGTATCACACTTAATACGGGAATACCGCTTTACCATGCGGAAGTAGAAGAACAATTTCTGTGTATCACACTTTATACGAGAATACCGCTTTACTATCTGGAAGTAGGATAACAATTTCTGTGTATCACACTTAATACGGGAATACCGCTTTACCATGCGGAAGTAGAAGAACAATTTCTGTGTATCACACTTTATACGAGAATACCGCTTTACTATCTGGAAGTAGGATAACAATTTCTGTGTATCACACTTTATACGGGAATACCGCTTTACTATCTGGAAGTAGGATAACAATTTCTGTGTATCACACTTTATACGGGAATATCGCTTTATTATGCGGAAGTAGAAGAACAATTTCTGTGTATCACACTTTATACGGGAATACCGCTTTCTATGCGGAAGCAGAAGCACAATTTCCGTGTATCACACTTTATACGGGAATACCGCTTTACTATCTGGAAGTAGGATAACAATTTCTGTGTATCACACTTTATACGGGAATACCGCTTTACCATGCGAAAGTAGAAAAACAATTTCTGTGTATCACACTTTATACGGGAATACCGCTTTACTATCTGGAAGTAGGATAACAATTTCTGTGTATCTCACTTTATACGGGAATATCGCTTTATTATGCGGAAGTAGAAGAACAATTTCTGTGTATCACACTTTATACGGGAATACCGCTTTACTATCTGGAAGTAGGATAACAATTTCTGTGTATCACACTTTGTACGGGAATATCGCTTTATTATGCGGAAGTAGAAGAACAATTTCTGTGTATCACACTTTATACGGGAATATCGCTTTATTATGCGGAAGTAGAAGAACAATTTCTGTGTATCACACTTTATACGGGAATACCGCTTGACTATGTGGAAGCAGAAGAACAATTTCTGTGTATCACACTCTAAACGGGAATACCGCTTTACTATGCGGAAGTAGAAGAACAATTTATGTGTATCACACGATCAAGGAATACCACTTGACTATATACGGAAATACGAGAACAATTAATGTATATAAGTACAATATTGCTGCAAAATGCAGCAAAGGAATTGGCGCTGCCCTAAAAGACACAGTTGTAGTTGTAAAACGAGCTTAAGGTTATTATATCAGTTAAGGTTAAACATGTTTATTTTACAACGTATAGGCTGGGTTATTTATTCTGTTAAAAGCATTTCCTAGGTGTGAGATCAATATGACTTTGATCTTCAACAAATATGCTTCATGTTGGTGTGTATTGGCTTGGTGATCTTCACCTTTGATCTT
This sequence comes from Cyrtodaria siliqua, assembly GCA_037043455.1. NCBI lineage: Eukaryota > Metazoa > Mollusca > Bivalvia > Adapedonta > Hiatellidae > Cyrtodaria > Cyrtodaria siliqua. The sequence continues at coordinate 175,922 of JAWPHD010003990.1, forward strand.
ATGACCCAAAACACATTAAGGTTCTTTCTTTCAACAAGGGCAATGCATTATAAATGTTTATTACCGAGATTCCATGATCAAAACTAATCGTTATTATAACCAAATACAAGTAACACTGCCTAATGGCAGCGCAAGCACGCTCCGCGAATACCACCGGACTATACAGAAGTAAGAGAATCATTTCTGTATATCATATTATACGGGAATACCAATTTACTATATACGGAAGAGCGTGAACCTTTTCTGTTTGTCATACTATACCGTGACGGGATAACACGGGAGTTTTACCTAGAACTATACGAGAGTACAGTTGTACTATAAGGGAGTAAGAGAAACATTACTCTCAATTATACTATACGGGAGCGCCTACAATAGTACACGGGAATCTTACCCTATGAGTATACTTGCGTCTTACCTACAGCTATGGGAATAAAAAACAATTACTCTCTGTTCTAAATTGAATGAATACCGACTTGCCTGTCCATCATTTTATAAGGGAGTACCGCTTAACTATACGGGTGTACCACCATACTATACAAGGGTACCACCTTACTATACAGGAGTACCACCTTACTATACGAGAGTACCACCTAACTATACAGGAGGACCACCTTACTTTACGGAAGTACCACCTTACTGTACATGAGTACCACCTTACTGTATACGAGTACCATTTAATATACAGGAGTTAGTGAACTCATGTTCATCCTACTATACTGGAGTACCCCGTTACTATACCGGAGAAGCACTTTACTATACGGGAATGAGAGAACCATAAATGGGCATCATATTATACGAGGGTAACACCTTACTATACGGGATTACCACCATACTATACGGAAGAGACACAATCATAAATGCGCATCCTACTATACGGGAGTGAGAGAATCATTACTTTGCCTCATAGTATACGAGAGTAACACCTTACTATACAGTAATACCACCTTACTATACAGTAGTACCACCTTACTATACAGTAGTACCACCTTACTATACTGGAATGAGTGAACCATAACTGTGCCTCCTACTACACGAGAGTACCATCATACCGTACGGAAGTACCACCTTACTATACAGTAGTACCACCTTACTATACTGGAATGAGTGAACCATAAATGTGCCTTCTACTACACGAGAGTACCATCATACCGTACGGAAGTACCACCTTACTATACAGTAGTACCACCTTACTATACAGTAGTACCACCTTACTATACAGTAGTACCACCTTACTATACGACATGAGAGAATCATTACTGTGCATCATACTATACGGGAGTACCACCGTAATTTGCGGGAGTAATATCTGACTATACTGTAGCGAGTGAACCATAAATGTGCATTCTACTACACGGGATAACCACCACACTGTACGGAAGAATCACCTTACTATACGGCAGTGAGAGAATATCTTACTATACGAGAGTGAATGAATCATAAATGTGACTCCTACTATACGGGATAACCACCACACTGTACGGAAGAACCACCTTACTATACGGGAGTGAGAGAATACCTTACTATACGAGAGTGAATGAATCATAAATGTGACTCCTACTATACGGGATAACCACCAAACTGTATGGAAGAATCACCTTACTATACGGGAGTGAGAGAATATCTAACTATACGAGAGTAAATGAATCATAAATGTGACTCCTACTATACGGGATGACCACCACACTGTACGGAAGTATCACCTTAATATACGACAATGCAAGAATCATTACTGTTCGTGATACTATACGGGAGTGCCACCGTAATATGCGAGAGTAATATCTTACAATACGGGAGTGAGTAAACCATAAATATGACTCCTACTATACGGGAGTACCACCACACTGTACTGAAATACCACCTTACTATACGGGAGTGAGAGAATCGTGCATATCCATCATACTATACGGGAGTACCACCGTAATATGCGAGAGTATACCACTGCTACATGTACACGGTAGTGCTAATATGCTACACTTATACGGGCATAAGAATGGTAAATGCATATAACGCCTGCAACAAGATGAATTTTCATGCCATACATATTTCCTACATATTGCAATGATAGCATTACCACTTCGCATATATATGTATGTTTGTGTTTCTTTAAGAGCAGTTTGACCGACAAATCATTGAAAACTCTACTGCACTTGTGAAGCTAAATGCTCCACATTTGGAATGAATATATGATAAATATATTTATAATGCTTGAAAACATTATGAACTTACCCAGCAACTGATAAATCTATTCCTCTGTGACCGTGTATAGACCCGTCACAAATCTTCTGTCATACCCAGATATCAATATCCCGTCTTCAATGCTATGTTTTATCCAGTTATGGGCATTTCCATAAAACGTGTAAATATGCGAAACTCACAGATTGTTAACATACTCCTTTAGCAAATAAAACAAGTGCCATCTCAAAAGAATCCTCACCATTGAGCTAGTATTCTTGCCATATCGAGTATTAATTAGTGCCGTAGTTTAGGCTTAACGTACAGAACATATGGGAATTATGCTTAGAGGAAATCGATTTGTGCCATATATGCATAGCTCTGAATTACGCCGCAGATCGAGTACCAGCCGCGCTTCGGATCGATAGCGTTCAAATAGATACTGTAGGCGTTCCATGTAACAGAAAAATATTGCCGATAAAAAATTGTAAACGTTGGCGATAATTTAATTTTAACAGTCCGTATGTTTACCTTTTTTGAAAGCTCATGTAATTAAATATTTACGAATGTATACATATTTAATTAGGTTATTGTTATCTGTCCGTCATCAGATTGGTCATTAAATGTGTATGATGTTTATAATTATAGATGTTTTTTTTTAACCTAGTGATGGGTGGAGTTTAGCCATTTCCGTGTTGTATAAACTTATCGACGTGTGGTCATTAGCCGGTTGCATGTTCAATGAAGAGGATATAGATGCAAACGAACCATCTGTTTTAGAATGAAACTGGATATGGAATCTTCAACTGGATATGAAAAATTTTCAACGGGATATGAAATCTTCAACTGGATATTAAATCTTCAACTGGATATGGAATCTTCAATCACACCAGCTCCAATCTTTGTTGAATATCATGGTATACCTTTAGCGAAATTAAAATGGTACCCCAAAATCCATTCGCAACATCTCGTACACTACTGCGGGATCTCGAAGAATGACGGGAATGGCCGAACGTTCACGATTGCCCCCAATTCATGACGTTACGAAAATTTCGTTAGGGGCGTTTGTTGGAGCCAAATGTCATTCGGCATTTTAAAGTAGCATTAAGTTTACATATATCTAATGCCAGATTACCGTATACTGATTTTAAAAGTTGTATTAACACATATATTCTTAACTCCTGGCAAGCCGCTTGGGAGTTGTCAGTTAACAATAAACTCAATTCATCCCTTTCGAGTTTTAAAACTAGACTTACAAATTACTTTAAACCACCGATAGTACCCCAATACTACATACTGGGTGATAGATACCTTTCAGTTCTACATGCGTGTTTGAGAAATAATTGCAGTAATTTAAACGCTGATCTCTATCTTTATCACTTGAGGGATAATCCCAACTGTATAATTATGTGGTGATGGTTTTGAAGATGTTGAGCATTAATTATTTTTAGACACTCGTATATTTCATCCTTTAAGTACTCACAAACTTTTATACGGCATCGACCAACTAACCGACGAGGAAAATCATATTCTATTTACTCAAGTTCAAAACTATATTAACAAGAAAAGCATGCGTTATATGTAGACGATTTTTAATAATGGGTTAGTTTGTGGAGGCTTTGTTCAAGTCACATACCTGTAGTCGTCGATAGGGAGATGACAGGAAGGTAAAGTGCAGAATTAAAAGATACTGTATGAATTCAGATAAGTTTTTATTTGGTCTTAGGTATACATTATTATACATGTTAAAGGGAACATATTCAAGAATTGTCAATTAAACGATTTACACCTGAGCTATTACAAAGGGAATTTCAGTGACCATGCTACAATATAATGTAAAAGTAATATTTACTTATATTTTACAAGTAATGTCATATGGGCTCTATTTATGTTCATGTTAGTGTTGTATTCAGACTCAAAGTTGCCGTTAATGCAGTCAACTTTGCATTTTAAATGAATTGCAAGTGATTTTATAGAAAATGTTTATTTCTTTACTTCTTTACTTCATTATAATACTCAAATATAAATGGGTGCCGAAACGTCTACGGTAAAAATTAAAATAAATGCCGAAATGGTTTGATGCCGAAACGTCTAGGTGCCGATTCGTCTAGGTGTCGAAATGGTTTGGTGCCGAAACGTCCTGAATCGATCTTGATCACACAGAAGCAAAAACTTGAGAATTGTCTGCATTTATTAATAAGCATTTTTCATGTAACGATCATTGGGATCCTGCTTTAATTAGACTAATATACTATATACACAGTAGCTTTCGTCTAGAAAACACTAAACGATTACAAAATCCTTAACTTTGTACAGTCCAGACTCTATTGCGACCATTACTCCAAGATACGTGCCTCTGGATGGCGCTTGTCGTATTTGTTGTCGGAGGGACTTTAAACCTTAGAACGACAAACACACACACACACACAAACACACCTTAACTTTGTATCAATATAACGTTGTATTTTGTCTATATCAACTGTCGCTTTGTTTCTATATTTCGGTGGAGATAGCGTGGGGGTAAAATGGCACGGCAGAGTTTACATTTTTTGATTTTTTTTTACTTCGTTTTTCCTTATCAAATTTATATTTAAATGTATTGTTACAATTTCAAACCGATAATCACGTACACTTTTTTTACCTCCAATGGAGAAAACTGTAATTAATGTTGTAATAACTTGTAGTTCAATCCATTTGCATATGTTTCTATGAATATTGTGATGTTGAATTGATGAATTGTAACATATCTGCAATAACATATTATTAAACTAAATTCAACTAAATCGTTACTCGGAGAATGGCGTTCTTCTAGTAGACCCATTCGTCGAGAAGAAGTTGTCCTAGCCCGGTGCAGGATAGGGCATACACGTTATACTCATTCATATTTATTACAAGGTGAGCAATTACCAGAATGTATATCCTGTATAACGGTCAAACAAATATTGTTGGAATGTGTAGACTTTGATCCTATGCGTCAAAGGTACTATAATGTTAATACTATGAAAGAGTTTTTTGATACTATACATTTAGTCTTGTTTTAGATTTCCTGAAAGAAATCAGGCTATATAAATCATTACAATAATCAGACTTTATAAATCATTTTGTAATATGTTCTTATATATAATTATTTACTTGTTTATACACCCGTTGACGGGCATTTGTTGATTTTACATTTATACATAGTTTATATTACTACCATATCATCCCTTATTTGTAAACAGTTTAATCTTTATATAGTTACATTAATTTTTAATGACTACTTCATTTCTTCATCTTTCATCAGTTTTTGCGCACAATATGACCTATTTTTGTGTCGACGTGCCGTAAAAAGCCATTCATTCATTCATTCTTTCGGCATTTGCTATATTTGTTATAATACCTAAATTGTTTATCTATACACTACCAATGTTGCCACAGATAAGAATCATATATATATATATATGAGAAACATAACACATGACAAACATTATTTTCATGTAGCCCGGTGTGGTTCCAGGGTCCCGTTTGGTTCCGGGGCTAAAAATAGGGTCACTGCATATCCCATTGAAGGGATAGGCAGAGGGGTAGAACCCCACTCCCCCTCCCCCAAATTAATGTTCATTTTATCATTTTTTGTTCATGCTCATTAAAGGTCTTCATCACGACCCCTGCATTGTTTCAGTTGCCATCTCGCTCATATCACTAGAGCAGTGGCAGAAAAACAATAAACGTGGCTCCAGCGCAAATGTACGGTACAAATGGAGTGTCTACAATAGATTTGCAGCAACTCTGCAAAGAGTGAGGAGGTTTTAGGCCCATTCTCCATATTTTATCTCGATGTACATGGAGGATGAGCCTGGCATGTTCATTCCTGTTAGGCGCCATATAACCTTTCATGTGCGCCTTAAAACCCAATTCAATTCAATTATTTTCATGAAATGTATTTGAAAATGGGTGTGTTTTAAAAGATAAACCTTTATAATTTTTATTCCATGTGAAAACTATAGATAACTCCCACTATATAAATATCATATGAAATGCTTTATATGAGATTTATATGTGGCTGTTTTATATGAAAATCATATGAGAACGCATGTATATAATTATTACATATGGTAAAATTAGTTAAGTAGAGAACTAGAATTTTAGAGGAAATTCGATAGCGAAATAAATAGTTTACAATCACAATACTTTTATTTTCATAGGGCTTTTCTCATGTGGAATCCTTTTGTCTTTGGCAGCATAAAGGTTAAACATTTTAGTTGTGTATAACACGCTCAGTGTGTTGTAATTTAGTGCATCACGTGGTCCGAGTATTAACTTTCATACCCCATCCAACCCCTGCTCCAAGAAGCGAAAATGGGGTTTGGCTGGGGTATGAAATAAAACCTTAATTTCTGCTTAAAAAGTTGGCGTATTGTAAATTAAAACTTTTAATAGGAAATTTTAAACAGGTTATCGCATTTGTTTTAGTAAAAAAATGTTTTTAAATGTGTTTTATTGTCGATATATCCGTTATAAAATACTGCTAATATAAACTTTCGATCATTTAATGGAATTAAGGCGGGACCACGTAATGGTGATATTCGGAAAGAATGTTATCAAGTACGCCGCATATCTGTTACATTTATTTATGAAGTTTATATCGTATAAATAAGCTAAACATACAATTTATAAATGTGGAATACATGTAGATTATAAATGAGATCCATATAATTATAAAAAATAAAATGTTGAGCATATGAGAGAAATGCATGCAAGGTAGATATGAAATGTATGTTAATATTAATAAATACTGAATGTTGCACTGATATCGTTTTCTGGTCGGTAGTATATATATAATAGTATATAATAGTAGTATAAAATATTCCTAGGTAACTATGAATATTTTTAAGAATAATGTAAACATGTTATTGTGTCATCCAAGGTCATTCATTTATAATTTGTAACATACAGAAGTTTCTGGATGAGTAAGTACAATGTTTTTGTTTATGATTTGAAACATCATATGACTGTCATTCAAGATTATTTAAATATAACTTGATTACCTTATTGGAATATTGACGTTCTATGACAATACTAATACGGCCTTTTGTGGTTGTTATTTGTTCAGTATCTGGTTCAATATTTGGATTGAGAATTTACTTCAGAGTTCATTATAAAGTGAAAATATTGGATGCTTTGAATTAAAAATATATTGTGAGAGGATAAAAATTATTGTGGTCATCTATCATGATTAAAAGTGACATTGGATTATTTGGGCTATTGTGAATAATCAAACCAGAAAAGACATAACTAAAAATTGGATTAAAGGGACACTTGACAATTTGGGTTGAAGGGACCCTTGCCAATATTATTTGGATTTTATTATTATATCGGATTTTAAAGAAATACTGCGGAATCTAATTTATGTGTATTCTGTAAGTGAATAGATTTCACTGTATTATTTGAATAAATTTGTTGATTATATTTTAAAAAGAAAAATGAAATATACATGTGGGCTCACATCTGGCACACATGTGGCACTATACTGATAATTCACATCTGGATATGTCTTTCCAGCTTAGACGGTGTAAAACTAATATTGAATATGCATATGAGTGCTGATTGAATGGTATTTTACGTCATTTTTAGCAAATATTAGGCCATATATGGCGGTAAAATGTTGTTCTTTTTATTTGCATTCTGATATGAGAATGAATGAGTTCATATGTTGACAAATATATTTTTCATAAAATTTATATGAAATGTGTGAGTTTTATAAACGATATTTTTATGAATTTATACTTATATGAACATTGTATGAAACTCCTATTATATAAACATCATATGAACGGGTGAGAATTAAAGGTGGCTCCTGAAATCATATGATTCCCATATAGTGTTCTTACATAAAATCTGTCATATGATATTTATATAATAGGAGTTTCATAAAATTTCATATGAGAATAAATTCATAAAAGTTTTTAAAATTCACACATTTCATATAAAATTTCATAAAAATAATATTAACTTTTATATGATTCTCATATGATACTTGTATACTTTTTATATAAAGGTTTCATGGAAAGGATCCCTATAAGCATTTTGCTTTCGTTCCAATCCATTTATTATTGTATATCTCATTTGTATAGTAATTATCTTTAAAATATTAAAAGCCTGTTTAAACCAAAGATTCATATAAGAATCATGTACTGCTCCTTTTATATAAGTTTCATATACTAGGTACCATATTAGACTCATATGATACCGTAACTCATTTGCGGCAAACTGTTTGTGATAAAAAGGTTTTAAACATACCGCACAAACTGGCATGTCTATAAATGACACCGGAAGAAAAGAAACATTTCGATCCTATGGTTTTATGGTTTAATATCATGTTATTGTATGTATCCTAGGTAAGTATTGATGTTATACTCACGAACCTCGATATAACATATCTATGAAACCGTATATTTAAAAGTATTCACAGTTTTAAAAAGCATGACCACATGGCTCATGTAACTATAGTAAGTATTGAAAAAAAAATGAATAAAAACAAAACGTGTGTTATGTGTTATTTTGCTTAAGAAGCAGTATAATTCATCATCCAAAGATGCATGAGAAGCCGCTACAGTCGGCTTCCGTGGTTATTGTGATGTCGTAACAGCCGACCTGCTCTCCGGTGTTCTCGTCCGTCAGCTTGGCATGGACCCTGTAGTCACCCTGTAGTAAAAATGTATCATGATAAATAACTTTCACATCCGATTATGGTTAAACATTTCCGAGATGTTGAGATATTCAGTAGGTGAAAATAAACTGGGGTTTACTCGGATGTTATCCTCCATCTCTATAAGAAACATCAAAATATTTGCCCATAATTTAAATTAAAATGTATTTAAAATAAGACAGTACCAACAGAAGATACATAGCTGTTCACAAAAAAATAAATAAAGTTTTTAGTATAATTATCACTAAGGTCCAATGTCGGTTGAGATCTATGATAAAACACCGAGAACCCGGCTGAGCATCTAAGATAAATACGGATTACTCCCTACCAAAATGCGATTGGTCAATTTGTTTTGATCACGTCATGTAAAAGCTATATATACTCCTCAAAAAATGTAAGGACCGCCAACATATTTCTTCCATATGCTTACAAGTGAAATTGACTACATACCATTTTCAAACGGTTACACAGAATGTGCAAGAAATTTTGCATTAAACTGGACATTGTCAGATCTTCTGCATTAGATAAAAGAACATAATGTCAACATGCATTATTCTGTTAATTAAAATGAATCGGAGATTTTTGATAATGTCTAAATATCATTAATTTGATAATGCAACAATACTAAAAGTTTTATATTTTTAAATTGACTAACCTTTGACAGTTTAAATTTATACATTGAACAGTTTTGAAGAACGCTTATTTTTTCCCATCCAAAATGAATTAAATGTTCAAGACATATTTACATATTTGGCATTGCACGCTTGTCTGCAGAGTAATTCTAAAGAAATGGTGAAATATGTTTGTTGAGGAATCAACAGTCATGAAAATATTACGAAATAACATTTTTGGGTGAAAAAAAAGCATTTAATTGAAATTTCAAAACCTATTTTTTTTCCTTTTTTGGTGTAAAATGTTCCAAAAGAGTACAGAAACACGAAACAGTTTCCTTTTGTTGGTATGTAATGTGTATTGAATCTTTTTATGATGCAAACTTAAATCTTATTGAAATAAAGAAGGGATGGTCCTTAAATTAATTGAGGAGTATATTATATATGTATTTATTTTATGATAAGCAATGAAATACTGTGTTTTATCAGTGAGATAAAAGTGATATTCCGCACTGTGGAATATAGAGTTTTATTTCCACAGTAGCTGCCGGGACTACTTGTTTAATGTACAACCAACACAAATGCATACACAGTAACACAATATATTCCTACTGTTATACTGTTAAATCCACTGTTTATTTAATTACTTTCTTTCTGCGACGTTAATGGTTTCAAAACAGGTGACGTCATGTAACGTTTCGTTACGTAATCCGTGACTAGGAAAGAAGTGTGTGTAAAACGGTTTAGTTACTGAAATTGCTTAAATAATTGTTTGTAAAATCATAAAATAAAAAGAAAATGTGTTCTTTTGTCGTGAATAACATATTTTATTTCATCTCGAAGTGAGAAAACTTTCATATGTTCACTCATGCTCGGCATTCGTGAAAATATAAAGTTTTCTCACTTCTCGATGAAATAAAATATGTTATTCACTCCAAAACAACAAATATCCACTATTTAGTTGGAAAGCGTGATGAAAAATAACACGAAACGGCTGCTTGCTATCATGCTGATACATATCAGGCTGATTACTGAATTTATTATGACTGAAATATATCGATCTCAAACGTATCCTACGGCTAATTCTGTAAAATAATAAACAGGGAATGACACGTGACTTTATTATATCTAATGGTATACGTTATACGCACTTTCAAAGATGTTTCGATCACGTGACTATTACCTTGACACTGCTGGGGTTATTCTGCTCTTACGTGATTTTATTATCAACACATAATGTAACCATGGGTGAATTATATATACTCTGTAAAAAAAGTTTTGGACCATGGCAGTGTTCGAACCCGTACAATGATCGCTGAACCACGACATTCGACCATAACCCTTATTATCTCAGTTGATAATTCACAATAGATCAACAATCAACAATAATTATCGTTTACAATAAAAGTTTGCGAAAAAACAATAATCTTTTTATTGGTTTACTCGAATGTGTCCATAACTTACTTTCTATGGACTTTGCAACATTTTTTACAGACCCTTTGTGTGTTCGCGATATTTTTTTAAAATCAAATCTTGTTTGGAATGTAATGTTTGTGGTATCAAATTAACCGGGTAGGGTAGACATTGGTTACTAAAAAAGATACTTAAATTATGTCCACTAGTTTTATTTTTATATGACTTTATATACCCTGGTCCAACACTTCTTTTACCGAGTATATATATATTCTGCAGTTACCAATCAGTCTTAATATATGTTTAGCGAATCCATTTCCAAATATATATATATTAAATGTTACTGTAAAAAATGAAAACTGTTTGGGAAAACAAAAAATATTATCGTTTTACGGTGTTTTATTGATTAATGGACGAACATGGCGTGTATAAATCAACAGCTAATGTTATATAGCGACATTTCCAGTTTCCACCTTTGCAGGAAGACCCTTTTGTAAAAACACCAACGTTCTGCAAGCCAGCTGGAGACAAAACGATAATTATCTTGGTGGTTCAGTATTCGACCATTGAAAAATGACCTCGTTCAAAATTTATTCTTTCAACGGTACGAAGTGCATACGCCCGTTCGTTTCTTTTTACTTTAAATTGTCTCTACTCCGCTAACCAAAATAAATAATTCTTCATTCAGACATGCACTTTCAGTCTACTGAAGAGGTGACCGAATGCATTTTGTTTTATTAGCCTTATTCTTGGGCAAAGTAAAGGCAGACATTTCACTTTTATTTTCTCCAATCATGTAAATCTGCATATCAAAAGAATATTCTGCTAGTACATCATTGTGTTAGATACCAAAGGAATGGAGGGCTTAAGGTTTAATTACTCTGAATCGCTGTAAGCAGACAGAAACCTTCTCGCCTCACACCGCTGCGGGCTCGAATCCCACTGGGAGCTCGACTTTTAAGAGGGAGTGTCGATTCTTACGGATGGCGGGAGGTGTACAGTACTTGCTCTACCCAGAAATAGTGGGTGGTCTGTCTTCGCCATCAAAAAGAGACCGTCATATATAACCTTACACGTGTTGAAAATGACGTAAACCACTATACAAACAAACAAATAAAAGCAGACAGTTTAATAGCAGACATGTGTATTTGCATGATAAAACAAGTTTCCCAAATTCTAAAGAGTTGAGCTTTACACGTTGTTATCAGGCTTACCTTACTATGGAAAGGCATTGAGAACCATTTATGCTAGAAAACGTTGATATAGTATGCTTTATATATGATACGTCGACTTGACGTTTATATGGAAACGAGATAACGTGTCATGTTTATCTTCCACGATTAACGTTACCGTTCAATGATGTCGATTTTTAAATGGTTTATTTTATGATATATATACTAAGATGTATAAATAGACGTTCATATGGAATCGAGATAACGTGAAACGTTTATCTTCCAAGTTTAACTATACTGTTTAATGATGTCGGTTTTGAAATGGTTTATTTTATGATATATATACCAATGTTGTATAAATAAATGCATATAGCAATTATCTAACCTTTCGAAAATATATATGTCTACTCTAACATCAAAAATAACAAAACAAAATATATGTGTTTGTAGATCTCTATCACTTCATTCTATATCCCCTGCAGTAGAGTAATAACAAATTGTTTATAGTTTAGATTATCTTTCACATTAAAAACAATAGTAAAAATGTCGCAGTAGAACTTTGTGGACAACCCTCGTATAATATATAGAGGATCTTAAACGAGTTCCCATTTCATATAAGATTTATGAAACGAGTTATGAATTATTTTTATTTAAACGAACCTATTGGCGAGTTAAAATTAAAAATAATTCATAACGAGTTTCATAAATCTTATATGGAATGGGAACGAGTTTAAGATCCTTTTTATCACATAACATTGCTATCAAATTAGTAAAAATTATTTCAGATGGACATAGAACCGCCACGACCTCAGACACACTTAAGCGCCAAAACGTCATAAAATATGTGACGTCGTAACGTCGCGTTTCACACATGACGTTGCGTATAAAAGAGTTCGTGTTTTACCTCTTTACAAAATAGCAGTTTACGCCAACTTTTTAACAAACGAACAACAATGTTTTGTATAACGTGCATTATTTTTATAAGCTGTCACAAATAGTAAGTTTATGACTCAGATCTGGGTGAATTTGTAATAAATAAAATAGTTTCAGTTAATAAACTTGCGTAGTGTTACAGGTTTAACTCAACCAGTCAAAATCGTTCCAGGTTGTATTACACGTGTGTAATACAATAGAATATTAAATGGGTGTTCGACACTGCTAACAAGGGACGTTATGTGATAAAACAGACTAATAATACATATTAACTATATTAAATATATACTATACATATTAACTATATTAAATATATACTAATCATTGCAATTATATACGTCAATATTTAGTGTTAGTTTCGAGAGAATATATCAGATAACTCGCAGAATGGTAGGAACAGATTTATGATATAGTAGTTTTGCGTAATATTTTAATAGTTTAACATAATGTGGTTTAAAAAATGATACCCTGAACCTTCAGGTCAGTAGACACATAATAGCTTAGCTCTAACCAACTGCGCCAAAGGCAAAGGCACAGTTGGTTTGGCCCTATTGCACCACAAATTCGTATTTAATAGTATATACCGGATATTACTATCTGCAATCTGATTGGTTCCTATCATTCTGCATACGAGAGATCTTCATCGAGAACTGAAATACGATACATTTCACGAGAGGGTGGAAAGTTAAACGAGAGCAAATACAGGGAATAGAATGTTGATAATATTAATATCGGTGATATCCCTTATTTTGAATGATATAATGGTTTATCCATACCGCTGCAAGCCAGCTCCAGAGACCGCTAAGTTTAGGTATTTCAAACGCTGTAGATTGAAGATGATATGTCCCAGGGGCGAAGGGGCAGGCACATGGAAAATCTGGGGACGACTCCACAATCTGCAGCGGACAGTGGTGTGTGTTGTTAAAGCGTACTCCACTCAGAAGGTCACATAGCTCGTAGTCACTGAAACAAAGTAGATAACGAGTTTTATATTAAGTGAAACAGGTTTAATACTAAAATTCAGTTGTAGACCATTATATCCGCTATCAAAGCACGCCGACTCAATAATAGAGTTCTTCATGTGCTCACATAAGTTTTGCTTACACATACGTGTTATTAGTTGCGCCACATATCATGAGTGTAACATAAATGGCATCATGCTGTCACATAATTATGTGTTATAATGACATCCTAAGTGTCACATATGTGTCATAATGTAAGTCACATAAGTGGCATCATGTGCCTCACATAAGTGCCACATAAGTGTCACATATGTGTTATGATGTGCGTCACCTAAGTGGCATCATGTGCGTCACATACGAGTTGAGAAGGGCGTTACATACGTTTTATCATGTTCGTCACGAGTTTCTTTCCTAATAATTTCATATATTGTAGAAATGCACGACGTGCACGCGATGTTAAACATTTTAGAGAACCTACTAGTATACCGCACTTTCAGTTTGATATTTAAATATTTAAGTGGCACATAATTATGTGATGCATACTTACCGCAACACAATAGTTATTTTATACATTATAAAGAGAGGAGTAAAAAAAATAACATAAACTCAAAACATATAACATATATCATAACATATTTTTTTAATATGCATATAGTTCATATGATGGCATGCACCGATGTCTGAATACCCTTCTATATCGAAGCAATAAACTTATTATAAGTTTAAATTTTAAAGTCAATATCAGTTATGTCATCACATAATACATGTATGGCATTTATATGTCGCGTGTTATTAACAATTTACATGTCGCGTGTTATTAACAATTTACATACAGTTTTAAGATTTATCTGTTCGCATGCAATGCTACATTCTGTATACTCACGTGGCCAAGAGTTTCTGGCGTGAGAGAATTATAAAGCATGACACGTTTTTATTGTCAAGATAATTCCACATGAAATTTAGATCTTTGAAAATAAGAGATAGGCGTAATAAAGAAAGACCTAGATATTTGCTAAAATATAATAACTACTAACACATTTTTCTCGGTGAAAAGACTATACGTATACTAACCGTCAACTTTCGCAATTTGCACAAGTTCACCTATTAACAAGCAACTCACATCACTTGTGCACGGGAAACATAGGGCAACATACCTTTGTTTGCCAAACACTTACAAGGCGTATGCAAGTTCATATATCGATACTCACATATTGACTGTAAAATTTGTGTATGGTTGAATAACTATACTTACCAACTCACTACGTACGTTTACCAACTACACGAACCACATACGCATTTAACAACTAAATAAACAACTTACACATTCACCAATTTCATAAATCACATACGCATTCACCAACTTTACAGAAACAACTTACGCATTCACCAACTACATGAACCACTTACGCATTAATCATCCACTTGAACACTTACGCAAGTTCAAACATCGATACTTACCAGCTGCGTGAACCACTTACGCATTCACCATCTACATGAACAATTTACGCATTCACCAACTACATGAACCACTTACGCACGTTCAAACATCGATACTTACCAACTACGTTAACCACTAACGCATTCACCAACTACATGAACCATTTACGCATTCACCAACTACACGAACCACTTACGCACGTTCAAATACCTATACTTACCAACTACATGGACCACTTACGCCCGTTCAAATACCGATACTTACCAACTACCCGAACCACTTACGTACTAACCAACTACATGGACCACTAACGCATGTTCAAACATCGATCCTTACCAACTACTACTTACGCAATTATCAATTACATGAACCACTTACGCAATGACAAACGACATGAACCACTTTTGCAAGTCCAAAAATCGATACTTACCAACAACTTGAACCATTTACGCACTTACCAACTAAAAGACTCACTTACGCATTCCCCAACTACCCGAACCACTTACGCACGTTCAAAAATCGATACTTACCAACTACCCGAAAACTTAAGTACTCCAAACATCGATATTTACCAACTACATAAACCCATTACACACGTTCAAATAACGGTATTTATTAACTACCTGCACTAAGATGGCATGCACCAACTATATACACCACTAATGCCAGGTCACATAACGATACTTAGCGACAAGGACTACCCCAGCGTGACTTCATGCACCAACTATATACACCACTAATGCCAGGTTACATAATGATACTTAGCGACAAGGACTACCCCAGCGTGACTTCATGCACCAACTATATACACCACTAATGCCAGTTCACTGGGTTTTGTAAATGCTACACGCCCTGGTGGACTTGTGTATCTACCTTTAACAACTGCATACACCACTAATACGCGGTAAACACGGATTAACAACTGCATACACACTAATACGCGGTAAACACGGATTAACAACTGTATACACCACTAATACGCGGTAAACACGGATCTAACATGGTTTATTAAAACATTCAATGTCGATTGGTTATTGGGGTGGTCTAAAAAAAGCTATCTAACATGGTTTATTAAAATACTCAATGTTGACTGGTTATTGGGGTGGTCTGAAAAAAGCTATCTAACATGGTTTATTAAAATACTCAATGTTGACTGGTTATTGGGGTGGTCTGAAAAAAGCTATCTAACATGGTTTATAAAAATACTCAATGTTGACTGGTTATTGGAGTGGTCTGAAAAAAGCTATATAAACCTCTGACGTCATGTACGTCAACCGTTAAGACGTCATTTTAAATATCAGATGCAAAACAACAACGCAATGAAATTAGTTATTTTAAGCGACGCTACGTTCGAACAACACATTTAAATTGGATGAAGCTGTATATTCTTCTCATTTGATGTTGAGAGATAGGCATAACATGTAAGTTGTGAGAATGTGTTTGTATTTTGTGCAATCTCTCGACACAATGTGTTTCATGATACATAAAACTTGATGTTAGATAATAAATAATAATATATTTCCAGCTGGTTTATAGTGTGCGAGATCAAAAGCTGGTGTTTGGGACTTGAAACACATCGAAACCGCGGGCCTGTGGCCTATAAATATTTTATTTCTTAAATACAAACTACATACTATACCTATACACGATAAAGCAAAAAAAAATACCAATGACATTCTCTACCTGTACACAGTAAAATACAGATACCAACTACATACATCACATACAAATGTTAAAATACCAATACCTACTAAATACTCTACCTATACATGGTAAAATACCGATACCAACTACATACTTCACGAACACACGGTAACATACTGATGCTAACTTCATTACGAACTACTTATATCACTTACACACTGTAAAATACAGATACTAACTACATACATATATAACTTACACTGCAAACGATAAAATACCGATAACAACTGCATACTATATATGTACACGGTAAAATACCGATACCAACTACATACATCACTTACACACGGTAAAATACCGATGCCAACTACATAGATCACTTACACACGGTAAATACCGATACTAACTACATACATCACTTTCACACGGTAAAATACCGATACCAACTACATACATCACTTACACACGGTAAAATACCGATGCCAACTACATAGATCACTTACACACGGTAAAATACCGATACCAACTACATACTCAACTTACAAACGATAAACTACCGATGCCAACTACATACATCACTTACACACGGTAAAATACCGATGCCAACTACATAGATCACTTACACACGGTAAATACCGATACCAACTACATACATCACTTACACACGGTAAAATACCGATGCCAACTACATAGATCACTTACACACGGTAAAATACCGATGCCAACTACATAGATCACTTACACACGGTACAATACCGATACCAACTACATACTCAACTTACAAACGATAAAATACCGATACCAACTACATAGATCACTTACACACGGTAAATACCGATACTAACTACATACATCACTTACACACGGTAAATACCGATACTAACTACATACATCACTTACACACGGTAAATACCGATACCAACTACATACATCACTTACACACGGTAAATACCGATACCAACTACATAGATCACTTACACACGGTAAATACCGATACCAACTACATAGATCACTTACACACGGTAAATACCGATACTAACTACATACATCACTTACACACGGTAAATACCGATACTAACTACATACGTCACTTACACACGGTAAATACCGATACTAACTACATACGTCACTTACACATGGTAAATACCGATACTAACTACATACGTCACTTACACACGGTAAATACCGATACCAACTACATACATCACTTACACACGGTAAATGCCGATACCAACTACATAGATCACTTACACACGGTAAATACCGATACTAACTACATACATCACTTACACACGGTAAATACTGATACCAACTACATACATCACCTACACACGGTAAATACCGATACTAACTACATACGTCACTTACATTTACTTCAATCCAAATATCGATGTATCTGTATACTTATTTACCACTCCCGTTTTGAAAGGTTTTCAAAAAATACTTACCAATTATCTAAACCACTTTTGCATGATCAACTAACAATCTTTTCTTTACCACTTATGCATACAAAAATGAGTATTACCAACTTCCTATACCATTTATGCATGGCACTGAGAGCCAAAATATTGTCGTATGTCTTTGTATATTGACGGACAGCTTAAAATGACTGCCTGAGATTTCTCGAAGAACTTGTACATCAATCGTTCCGCCTTCAGGACCAGGAATATGAACAGGATCAGCAATAAGGTGTGCGTTTGTAAAATGTACAACCTTGTTAGGACTGGTATCTGAAAGGGTTAACGTTAACTAAACACAAATAAACATGTCCGTATACAGATGTACGAATGGATAATCAACGTTATATTACTAAAGTAGACTGCTACACAGCGTTTAAATATAAAGTCGCCATTATGTTTACTTGTATGTTTTATAGGCGTATATCCCGCCACCTTAATTCCTTTATGTAAGTGACGCTTCTGCATAATGTAAACAATATTGAGTGAAATCCCAATACATGTATATCTTTCTATAGAACGTAGATCAGACGCTTGGCCACGATCGTGGTTGAATGCGCTTTATTTAGCTGTAATTTACGGCACAGGGAATCCAGAGCGTTTGATCCAAAAAAACAACAATGAACAATGATTGTCGTTTATTATCAGCCAATCAGAAAGCGTCATTTATTTTGTCCTTGAAATTCCTCATCCGGCTTTTTCAACACTGTCAACATTGGTTATTCTTGTGCTACATTTATTGTTCGGTTTGTGGTTTGTGTACGCGATATCACGAGGAGACATTTAGTCAGATAGCATCATTAGTATTTCCGCTACACGGATAAATAGTTTTAAGTGCGTGTACTATCGACACGGAGTGAAAAACGGGTAAAATAGTAAACGTTGGCTGTGGTCCACAGATGCAGGGAGTACGTTATAACGTACGTTATAACGTACTCCCTGACAGATGTGGTAAACTATTCCCATAGGCCTATACAGCTTGATTCAACCCTAGTCAATATATTATATAAAGGAATTTTTTTTTGGATCAAGCGCTCTGGATTCCCTGTGATTTACGGCGAAGAAATCGATCTTTGACTGTCGCTTGTCAATCGTGAACGCTCGGCCAATCCCGTCATTCTTCGGGATCCCGCCTTGTGTGTATCACGGCGCTTCGGTATGTTCAAAATCTTAACATTCTGTTAGCCGGAAGGCAACGACACAGAAAATAGTGCACTGTTGCTAAGTTGTTGCAACATAAACATTATGGCCGCTTGCCACACGTGTTGATGTATGATTTGCGTTGCATGTTTGTTATTTACAATACAGATGAGGTTTTATCACTACATTCACGTAAATAAACTATAGATGGAGCAATCGGCTAAATGACATTGCAAAATGTTGAAAATAACTTTGATTCTGAATGCAAATTCGTTTTGGCGGGAATCTGACGAGCGTCACGCTAGCAGGGGCGTAGCGTGACCAAAATCCCAATTACTCACGGGGGTAGGTGCGGAAGGGGGGTGTCCCCCTCCCGCTGGTGGGGTTACGGGGCCTCCCCCTGGACATTTTTAAAAAACAAACTTTCGCACGTGACTTCTGGTGCATTTTAGGGTCAGGATGAAAGATTTAAATCCTGTCGAAAATAACATTATTCCTTAACATTTCATTCACCTTAGAACTGAAAATTATGGTATAATGATTTTTATTGCGTTTTTCGAGTTTTTATTTTTTGAGCCTTCGTTTGAAAAGTTTACTCACGTGAGTAAATGAATATGGCACGCTACGTGCCTGCGCTAATATGACGTAACCAATATGGAAACCTGCGTATTACATTCGAGTCATGCTGCGAAGCAGTGTACGAGATGTTGCGAATGTGTCGCTTGTTTGAGTGAAACGGTATATGCGCAGTGAAGCAGTATATTACTAAAGTAGCCTCGGTCACCCGGCCCGCTTCTGATTTCTTCGTTACGCTATGCTACACGGATCCAAAACCAGGACCTGGGGAAAATAGGACGTTGAAATCGCCTTAACGTTTTGGGCGATTTTGGCGAGATTTTTAGAGATTCAACGAGACTTTCAAAAAACATATTTTGAGTTAATATTAAAAATAATGACTTATGAGAAGCAGCAAGTGACCTGATGCATCAACAATTTATTTACAACATGACGTCACGCAAACGACTTTATGCGCGTGAAAAAAAACGCGCTAGTAAATTGTGCTAATCGCTATTGGGCGCTTTAATTGGCCCTTATCTGCCCAGACCGATATCTGCACGTAAGACATATGCATGATACGATCTAGCTGGCCGAGACTATTATTAAAGCCGTCCCTATACGGTGGTCGTAGGAATAGGCGAACATTTCTTTACAAAACCATGCAACGTACGAGGGATATTCTAACTATAAAAGTAATGCCACAATGCAATCACAACCTGACGTCAATGATGACCAAGTCGGGAATCGACTGTTCCTTCTCGCCCTCGATCGATACTAGTATCATATCTCGTGTTTGGCGCTAGGAATTATGGGGGGAAAAGTAGTCCGGTTAAACATGGCGGCCCCCATCACGCAGGACACGCCAGTGAAGACGATATTCAACAAAGACAATCCTTGTACGTATGGAAGAATCGTGAGAAGAATTTGTTATGGTACATGACTTTGACTTCATTTAGAAGTAATATGAAATAGGCAATGCCTAGATAACAGGAAATAATTTAATTAGAACGCGTTATGTTTCAGAAGTGCATGTGCACACCGAATTACTGAAAAATCAGGAGGGCACCCGCCGAATATCAGTGATGAATTTGAAAAATTCGATATGACGTCAGTATGTCGACTGTTTAGCAGGTGAGCGTTTTCGATAAAGTGAACCGAAAATTGAAACTTCCTCCCGATTCAGTAAGACATTTCTCTCTAACTGTTTTAATCCTGAACCAATTTCGTTTAAATAAAGTGCACGTAACAGTAACAGACAACGTATTTCCATATGAGACCGACGTGTGCCCGACATTAGTTCCAACTGTAGTATGATTTAGTCCCACAAATGCAATAAAGCAATTTACAATTCAATTGTAATTTTTATGATAGAAAAAAATGCATTCAACTTACTGCAGTCTTTGTACGTCATATGACCGGCATAACTAGTTGCCAAAACACCAAGAAACACCATTAGAGAGAACGCCATCTTGTTCAGTTCGGTCCTATAGTCACTGGAATACTGGAGACGCAATGTCCTGATTTGGTTATCGGGACCTTTTATCACGCCTGTGGATATTAATAGACTAGTTCATGACAGATATGTTTAAAAGGACTAGATATGCGATCTGGAAGGGCGATTGGTGTCAATCCTACTACAGTGAAAACCATCAAATGTGGTTTAGTTTCATGTGAAATGTGTTAATTCCATTAAACTAAGCCGCATTTTACGTTCGATTTAATTATTGTTTATGAAAAGTTTCGGTCTGAAAACTTGAACTGGACGACTTGGCGGATTTGATTTTTAGCTCGACTATTCGAAGAATAAGAGAGCTTATGTAATCACCCCGGAGTCGGCGTCGGCGTCGGCGATGGCGTCCGGCGTCGGCGTCCCACATCAAGGTGTGCGTGTAAGCTGTGTTTACAAGTCTATATCTCTTACATTTCTTATCCTAGCACAACCAAATTCGGCCATGGGCTTCCTTATAGCATTATCTTAAGGGTTGCAAAAGCAATTTTTGTTTCCTGTAACCCATGGGCTCCCATGATACCCAAATTATGATTTTCATATCAAATTTTGCGTGTAAGCTGTGTTTACAAGTCTATATCTCTTACATTTCTTACCCTAATACAACCAAAATTTTGCCATGAGCTTCCTTATAGAATTATCTTAAGGGCTGCTTAACTAATTTTGGTGCCTATAATCCCTGGGCTCCCATGGAACCCAAATTCTGATAGCCCTTAAATTGTGTCTATTTCACATCAAATTTTGCGTGTAAGCTGTGTTTATAGGTCTATATCACTTTCATTTCTTGTCCTAGCTGAACTTAATTTGGGAATTGGTTTCCTTATAGTATGTTGTAAAGGGTTGCGTAAGTAATTTTGTCTTCTGCAAATTCTGGGCTCCCATGGAACCCAAATTGTGATGGCCCATACAATGTGCAATAAAGGCAGATCTAGGTTTGCATGTAAGCATGTTTATATCTATAATTTTGGTTTAGGATTTATTATAGCATTACGCATCATTTTCATACCTCACCCATATTGGGGCATGGGCTCCTTCCTCCAACCACCCCCCAACCACCCCCCACCACTCCTCCCCGCTCCCTCCCCGCTCCCTCTTTTTTTTATTTTTTTATTTATTTTTTTACTTATGTCTGTGTTATTTTAGTCAATTCTTACACATAGCTTCTTACAAATATATGTTGCCCTTCCCCCCCGCGCCCTCTCCCTCCTCCCCCACACCACTTGAAACTCCATTTTTTTTTTTTATTTATTTGTTTACATATTTCTGTATTGTTTTAGTCACTTCTTACCACATAGCTTATTACAACATATATGTTGCCCCCTCTCCCACCTCAAGCCTCTCCCACCCATACCCCACACTTCCCCACCCTCCCACTCGAAACTCTTTTTTTTTTTTACATATTTACTTACACATGTTGCCCCCTCCCCACCACCCGTCCCCCGCCTCCCATCCCCTCCCCCACACTCGAAACTGGAATATTTTTTATTTATTATTTTTTATTTACATATTTCTATGTTGTTTTGGTCAATTTTTACATATCTTCTTACACATATATGTTGCCCCAACACCCCCACCACCCTCCGCCTCCCCCCACTTCCCCCCTCCCTCCTCAAAATTCAATTTTGTTATTGATTTTTTTACATATTTCTGTGTGTCAATTCTTAAACATAGCTTTGTTGGGCCGCCGCCACCCATACATATTTCTGTGTTGTTTTGGTCAATTCTTACATAGCTTCTTACACATATATGTTGCCCTCCCCCTCCCCCCCACCCTCACAAAACACCCGCCCTCTCCGCAACCCCCAATCCCCAACCCTCCAGCCCCACTCAAAATTGGATTTTTTTATTTATTTATTTTACATATTTCTGTGTTGTTTTGGTCAATTCTTACACATAGCCCCCCCCCCCCCCCCCCCCCCCCCCCCCCCCACACACACACCCACCCCACCACCACTATAAATATATATATATATTTTTTTTTTTTTTTTTTTTTTTACATATTTCTATGTTTTTTTGGTTATTTTTTACACATAGCTTCTTACACATATATGTTGCCCCCTTATCCCCCCTCTTCCCCCCCCCCCATCCCCGCATCTTCCCTCCACCCCCTCCCCCCCACACTCGAAACTCATTTTTTTTCCATATTTCTGTGTTGTTTTCGTAAATTCTTACACATATAACTATGTTGTCCTCCCCCCTCACCCCCACTGGAAACTCATATTGTTTGCACATATATAGCTATGTTGCATGTTGCCCCCCCCCCCCCACCCCCTCCACCCCACCCCCCCTCACCCCACTCAAAACTTTTTTATTCTTCATATTTCTGTGTTGTTTTGGTCAATTCTTACACGTATAGCTACGTAGCCGCCGGGCACGCCCCCTCCCCCACTCGAAACTCTTTTTTTTTTTTTTTACATATTTCTGTGTTGCTTTGGTTCATTATTACACATATAGCTATGTAGCCCCCGCTCACCCCTTGCTCCTCTTACCACCAACCAACCATCCCATCATCCTTTTTGTTTGTTTACATATGTCCCCCCCCCCCCCCCCCACACACACACACATTGGTTTATGGGCTCCCCTCACGTGGAGGACAGGGGTAGGGGAATTGTTTTCATTTTATCTTTCATTATTTGGATATTAATATTTTAATTTGAACGCAATCATTTACATTTAAAACAATTTAGATTAAATTCAGATACACAGATGAAATATCAATAAAAACAAATGAAATGAGGCCACAATAAAAATTGCCAGATATCAGCTCTCTCCCCGAGTTGCCTTTCGCCCACTAATTTTTTTAAAATGACAGCAATTGTGGATTAAAACAGATAAAAATAATAAAATTTCACCACATAATTTTATATCGGC